>CAEMYA010002058.1:829361-898942 GCA_903131615.1 Diplodus sargus
TTTCATTTCCTCTGATCCCTAGAGGAATGGTGAGCTGTGTTATGATATGGTATCATGTATTAGACCACCCACAGCTGTGACCACAGCATGAGTGAGTGCATCATCAGCTTTCGCTGGCTAAGGCACGTCTGGATCATTGCAGCTAAACAGATACAGAGTTTAGCTTTAATGGCACTAGTTATCATAAGGGCAGCTGTGGCTGATTCTGACAGACCATAGATGTGATTAAATACAATAGACTTTGGGTGGGATGACAACACACCTGTCATATCTAAAAGTAGGCCTACTACTTCTACTACTACTTCTTAGCTAACTGTAACAGGAGCTGTAAAGAGTAGCCGCAGTGCAGCTACTGTAGCCCTATGGCGGAACAGATTCAACCACAAAGCAATAGTCCCGAGTGTTAACCTTGTCCGCAACCACAGCTTCAATCAGCACAGGCAGGTTGAGCAACCACAGCTGGGCACACAGTGTGTGGATGTAAACTGTCAGAGCTCAGCCTTTAGAAGGAAATCATAAGCAGTAAATGCATCGCGTAAAGTGTCACATCTTCTTTCCTTTCTGCGGTATCTGCTGATACTGCCTACAGTGGCAGTGTACTATAACTGGACTGGACCAACACACTATTCCTATGGATCAAGTGTGATGAGAGAAAGAAATTCTGAGGTAACTAAAACAATTTCCTATCAGGATCAATCGGCGGCTCTGTAAGAACATCCAGCGTTATTTGGCACATATTTTCTCTGGATCCTCTCCCTTTGTATATGCTTCTCCCAATATCTCACTACATTATATATATGGTAAACATGACAAAATGGTGCAGCTACTCTCTAAGATCAGACAATGAGTTGCTAAATAGATGTGTATTAGGAAGACAAGTCTCCTTCTCAAACTTTAATTAATAATACTAAAACTATATGATCTCAGATTATGTTGTTTTGTGACTTGTTTGAGATTGGATGTCTTACTGTCTGTCATAATTAAATCATATGACGCCCAAGTCTCATGGCCAGACACGCCGAGGACATAAATATCAGACATGTGTTAATTACGTCAGTAAATTATAGTGCTCGCTGATGTGCGCTGCATGTTTTTCTCACTCTGTGGCATCAGTGAACTCAGTGAGCTGCTGACGTGGCTTTTACATGCAAGGACTTAAACAGTTCAACGAGTAGATACAGGAACAGGCTCCGAGGTGCACAAACTAAAGATCTTATTTGTAATGTTTTATTATCATTTTACAATTGAAAAGTAGATTTAAATAGAAACCTTGATTGATAAAAAGGTACATGACCCCCTGCTCTCCCCAAAAAATACAGACTACAATCCCTCAAAGGTGCTTTGATGAACTTTCATTTGCTGCTGATTCTGACAGCCCATGTGGGCATAAGCGGTACGGGCACCACCGTCTCCAGCAGTAAAGATCTTGATCGAGCTAGCATGTGCAGTTGTTTGAGGGGTGCATAGTGATAAGGGAAGGTATTAATTTCTGGCTGTGTAATATAAATAACTGTAATATGACAATGGTGAAACAGAGGAAACTGTGTTTTAGGGCCATTAATCCTATGTCCTATGTCACATGTAATCCTACAACAGACAGAATCAGTGGGTTTGTAATAGTAATTTGAAGAAGCTGAAGTTATCAACAAACCCCAATAATGTTAGGATTTCGCAGGGAATGCTAAACTGAAAAGCCTATCTTCTTGCTTGGGGCCTTTAAGGCATCAGTACTGAACTGAGCCTGTTTCATTACCAGTTAAAACACTTTGTATTACGTTTAAGAAAAGAAATAAAAATAATTTGTATGAAAACTATGTTTCTGTCTCAAAGAAGATAATTCACACTGTCACACTCTGACTGGGCAATGTGTTTGTGAAGATTAGTATGATATCATATCATTAAAACATGCAGTCATTCACTTCATTTTGTCAAACATGTCTTGACAACTTCACCTGTTCAGGTCACACTCAAACCCAACGACTGAACATTTGAACTTTTTCAGGGACACATACAATGTTTTCCAGGATGTTCCACTGATTGTTGATTTGTGACCGAATTCTTACCTCTGGCAGAGAAAACAAGGCTCTACGGTTACATATTTGTGGGCGAAAGTGCATAACTGAGGCAATGGCGGGGGTCGAACCCTAACTTTATCCTACACAGACACGTACCTGTACCCTCAAACAGCCAAACTGTCATGGCGAGTGCATGTTGGTAAGAGTAGGCAGATGAATACGACAGTGACGCAGTTCTGCGGGTTTAAAAAGCTCTAAAACACTTGCCTAAAGTTTGTATTTTACCTCAAACTGAGCTGACTGCTGCTTGCAACGTGGCGCCTGAATTCCTCTCAAGTTACCGACATCCAGCGGACCAATGGCAGCGCTCCCATCTGAGGAAGAGGCGGGGCCGTGTCTGGAGCGGACGCTCTGATTGGCTGTACGTAAGGCGGCAGAAAACCCCGGTTTGGTTGCGTCCCTTCGACAGGAAAAGGGGGACAGGATTGCCTAAAACCCGTTTTGAGAGAGGACTGGAGGTGATTTCAGTGGACTCAGCTGCTCTCTGGAGGGTTTTTTTTTTGTTGCCGGCAGCTGTGACATTGTCGCTCACCCGTTTCCGTAGAGAGGAACAACGGCTAGTGTGTGACGGTACAAGCGGGGTGGTGAGAGTTAGCTACACAGCCGCTTTGCTCATTGTGCATTGTGGTGCTACAGGCCTGTTTCCTAAACAAACCCAGAGAGAGGAAGCCAGCCTCTTCATCCCTGACTGACTGATGGACGTCCTGGGCTTCGTGTGTGCCGTGCTGCTGTGCTCCGCGGTCGTGCACGGCAAGCCAACGTTAAGGAAAGACAGAGTCCTCTATCAAGACCCAGAAGTGGCCAGGCAGCAGGCCAACGACGACAACAAGAGCTTCCAGTACGACCATGAGGCCTTTCTTGGCAAAGACGAGGCCAAAACATTTGACCAGCTCACCCCGGAGGAGAGCAAGGACAGGCTCAGGTGAGATGTAACGCCCTTATCAACCACCTGAGCTGATTCTGATGATATCTGTGGATGCTGTCAGGTGATGCCATACATGACAGTCGTTGTGTTTTTCAGTCACAGGTTGCATTGAGTGGAAATTTTAAAAAAATCTCTTTCATCCTCTGTCAGATGCGTGTCACTGCTCAGGCTGAGGGGGACATTAAACATTTAACAGCATGAGCACAAGTGCATGAGAAAGATGTGCAAGCCAGCTAATGTACAACAGCGGGTCAAACTGTGCATTAAAATGCCCGCAGCACTGTTCGCGCGCACTCCAATACGAGTTAATTGCTCAGCCGAAAGCTTAATTATAGATCATCACTGAAGAAGACTCTGTAGGCCAAGAAGTTGGAGTACAGCTGTGAGCTGCTGTCAAGTCAACTTCTCTGTGCTACGTGGTTCTTCCTGTCTCGCCTTGGGTGACACCTTGGCACCATGGAGCCTCACACACGTTGGCTGAATGGGCTCTCCCCTCTAAAAACTCTTTCCTGTGGGTGTGAGAGTGGGAGGGACCCCTGTAACATCACAACGTGGCAACCCAGGTCTAAGAATACACCACAGCTACTCTGTGGTTTTTTTTTACTCGAATGGGGTTTGCCCGCCTGCCCCTCCTACTAGAGTAGTCCCATCAGAGCCACGTCTGTAGTAGTAAAAGTGGTGCACCCAAACATGTGTCTACTTTTCAGTGTGAGGTGACTTTGTTGCACATATTTCTGCCGATATTGGCTCTATTCCACCATGTTTGAGCAATTTTGTGCCTGACAAACGCTTCCTGTCTTTATTCTCTTGCCCTTGCAGTAAAATAGTGGACCGGATAGACAGCGACGGCGATGGCTACATCACCACGGCCGAGCTCAAGGCGTGGATCAAGCGCGTACAGAAGCGCTACGTGTACGAGAATGTGGCGAAGGTGTGGACCGATTATGACCTGAACAAAGACAACAAGATTTCATGGGATGAGTACAAGCAGGCCACGTACGGTTACTACCTCGGTGTGTGTGGGTTCTCTTTTGCATGTCATTTCTTTTACATCCAGTGACAAGTATGGCTATTCATGATTTTTTTTAAATTGCTCTTCTTAGCCAACCCGGAGGAGTTCCAGGATGCGACGGATCAGTTCAGCTTCAAGAAGATGCTTCCTCGTGACGAGAGGAGGTTCAAAAGAGCCGATCTGAACGGGGACCAGGCGGCAGACAGAGAGGAGTTCACATCCTTCCTCCACCCTGAGGAGTTTGAGCACATGAAGGATATTGTGGTTCTGGTAAGCCCTCCGTCATTAAGTGCGATTAGAAAGGGGCAGGGTTGTAAGTAAGGCTGGTGTTTGTTCTCTCGTGGAGTTTTTTGCACACTAAGCTCAGTGTTGAACATTCAGATTTGTATGTAGGAGAAAATAAAACTCCCTAAACAGGGGTGCCAAGTAGCTCAGTTGGTAGACCGAGCGTCACATGTACAGAGACTTTGTCCTCACTGCAGCGGTCCCGGCCCGGCACACTTGGCCGTTTGTCACTCCCCTTCTCTCTCTCATCCTGGATCCTGTCATCTCTGAAGCTGTCCTGTCAATTAATCCATATAAATGCTAAAAAATACAAGAGCAGATCTGAGTTTCTTTCCCAATGTATTTAATCCGATGGGCTTCTTGGATAAGTGTAGCTACATTTGGATAACTCCTTAATGCAACTTTAAACCTGACCAGGAAATGATTGAGTTTCTATATTTTTTTGGAACAGGTCCAGTGGGATGGAGCCGCTGTCCCATTTAAGACTTGATCTTTAAATATAAATTTGGCTTCGTGGAACAGTCGCGTGGCAAATGTTAGCAGGGATGCACTATGCTTCCATGTTCATAAAAGTTGTACTACCCATTTGACAGAGTTAATTATTAATCTCTTATTTTTATGATGTCACCGAATGTTACCAATGAACTGTTCAGCCGGGGGCATCTTCACTGATTGTGGTGAATCTGGCTGAGGATGTAATAAGATGCCTTTTTTCTCACAGTTCTAAGAGGCTTTTTTTTTCACAACACATTGTGTTCTTCTACAAAGAGTAATTGATGGTTTATGCTGTCATATGAGGGGAAAACATTCTGAAGTATGCGTCAGTTTACAGCTTTAAAAAGGATTTGATTGTAGGTAAACAGGACGGATAACTGATGGAGCTCATAAAGCAGGTTCAGGAGCATGAAGTCATCTCACTGAGTGCCAGATGTACACCTACACACACTCACACAACAGAGCACTTTGTTGAAATGTCTGGCTTCACATATCTTCCTACACATATCTGATTTCAGAGGCCAGAGACCTCCACTACAATAAACTGGATTAACACTGACACAATCCCAAGCTATAACACGAATGTCAGTTTAATTGCCACTGTTACTCCCTGTCCACTAGCTGTGATGTGTTACACCATGCTCTGCGTTGTATCTATCTGTACAGACATTTCCTGAATAATGACTATTTCTCTGCATCACACCAATTCCTTGGGCAACAACTGAGCATCGTTTTTTTCTAGGTTTAAAGCCTCTCTGATGTCCTCCTCGGTAGGTCCGCACAGTTGTTTTGATCCCATGGTTGGTACATCCCATGATGTCATATATTGTTGCAAAAGGAAGACTTTAGTACCTTGTAACTCCTGAAAACATGAGTATGATGTGGTCTTCATGTCACCTCATGTAAAAATGTTGCTTTTTATCCATGGTGTTATAAACGACTATAGATTCTTTAGCCGAAATCTCTAAAAACTAGTGACCTAGTGGTAAATCGTGTATCTACTTAGTTTTTTATGTTTAGTGTTTGGGTTTCCTCTACTGTCCTCAAAGGCTTCCTTTTTTAAATTGTTTCACTAATTGTACAGAAGGGCTGGATGATGTAATTTAAGATTTATATCGTAACACCGTCACATTTATCTCAACCATGATAAACAGTTTTTTTTAATACAGCTGGCTGGGTTTTATGTTTGGCCAGGTTAACTACAGTGTGACTGATGACAGATCAGATTGGACTGTTGGCTGATTAGTTGTTTGAATATCCGGTGAGATGTTATTGACTGTTGCACCATGTCCTGGTTTAATCATATTAGTGACGGCAAATTGCGACAAGACTATATTTAGTGGACCAAAATTATCAATATTCCAGCACACACCAGGATACACTTGGCACTGTATTATTAACAATTACATTCATATCAACATGGTGCAGTTTCTCATGTTGCTTCATCAAATTCGCTCTGGAATATTGATCTTTTTTCTTTTTTTTTTTTTGGTTCACTGTGGTTTAGCCTGCACCCAGAAGAGGAGCACTGCTGTGTACATGGTGTCTTCTGTTTTTTAAGACTATATATAGGTTCATGCAACATTCAAAATGTTTAGAAACCAATAAATGTAACTTATTATTCAACCTTCTTGTGCAGTATTCACCTTAGTGGTAGGCTTACACTGTGAACAGAATGATAGTGACTGAACTCAGTTCTCCGTATCCCTGAATAGACTCGCGTGATATCAAATGCTTAAATGATAGAACATCTCTCTCATGGTCAGCGTTTACAGAAGTATAAGGGTCCATAGGTTTTATTTTTAATGAACATTTCCTCTTGTTTACACACAACCTTTCACAGGTTAAGTGGGTTTAGAAGATGGATGGATGGATAGATGTCCTTGGGTATTATTAGTCAGCTATAAGACTACAGAAGCTACATGGCTATTAATCATTCAGCAGGCTACAGAGAGGGCCTCTCACCTGCAGGACAGGATGCATACTGTGATTTGAATCTGTGTAGCTGCCTGCATATGTTATGCCCAGACGCATTCACAATTACTGTACACTTACGTTTGGTTGTTAAGTAATGATCAGCTCACACGGCAATTTAAGTAAGCATTTAGTCAAATTCATACTCCGTCAAATCCAGGATGTGAGATAGAAGACCATCTGGCAGTGCTTTAAAAACAGGCGACAGGTTTCTCTTTAATTACGCAAAGTGAGAGTTCCACTATCGTTGAAACCTCTGTGTCTCCCTTTTAATAACATCATTAACTCATTCTGAATGCAGGAAACCCTGGAGGACATAGACAAGAACGGCGACGGACACGTGGATGAAGACGAGTATATTGGTATGTATCAACAATCACTTAAATAAATTAAATCAAATTAATTGATTTTAAGTGAACTAACTAAACAACAATGAAACAAAAACATAACCTAGGCATTGACCAATGTTTTTATATGCCTTTTTTTTAAGAGCCAATACTTATAATTCATCAAGAAGATTGCAAACTGATATTTGGAACCAGTATACATTTGTAGTAAAAGAAGGCCCCATCAGAGACAAAGTGTTGCTTTTTAAAATGTATTTAATTGGCAATCGGACACAAAACACAAAAACAATACAGATAATCAGAAAGATGCTCAAATTCACCACTGTGAAATGTTGTCCTGATTAAGCTCTGGAAATGTATAAATGCAAATCTGCCACTTCAAAAAGGTCAACAAGTCAGAAAACTACAGTTGTTTATCATCAGCATAGTTGTTGATGGTAAAATCCATTACCTATCTTTGATTTGACCCACTTTTAAGGCACACAAAGTTATATATGCCTTAAGGGTTTTTCTTCATTCGTGTCTTTTCGAGCTGCATTCCGACTGACTAGTTTCTGAATGTTCTGTGACCTGATGAAGGAATGAAAACTGTTTTATTGTATGTAAAACATATCTGCCTGCTGTGGTTCCCGTTTAAGTAGTTCTCGCTACTGGACTACCTTAAGTACGCTTGAGGTACAAATTGACTTTTAACTGCAAACATTAACTTTCACTTTTCAACTCTATTGTTCTTATTTGTCTCT
Source organism: Diplodus sargus (assembly GCA_903131615.1). Taxonomy (NCBI): domain Eukaryota; kingdom Metazoa; phylum Chordata; class Actinopteri; order Spariformes; family Sparidae; genus Diplodus; species Diplodus sargus. Next base: position 837,218 of record CAEMYA010002058.1, read on the forward strand.
CCACCTTCTCAGCTGACATGTTCGCTCACGAGGACGGGGGTCCAGAGCCAGACTGGGTCAAGACTGAGAGGGAGCAGTTCTCTGACTTCCGAGACTTGAACAAGGACGGTAAGATGGACCAGGATGAAATCCGCCACTGGATTATGCCACAAGACTACGACCACGCTCAGGCTGAAGCCAGACATCTGGTGTATGAGTCTGACCAGGACAAGGTACATTGTTTTAGCCTCGTTAAGACGTTTATGGTCTGTTTCTTGTCATTTAATTAATTTAAACATGCTTTTAAAAAGCTTATATGGCTAAAATAACACTTTCAATTCCCTTGTCCTCCCCTCTCAGGATCAGATGCTGACTAGAGAGGAGATCCTTGAAAACTGGAACATGTTTGTGGGAAGTCAGGCCACCAACTATGGAGAAGACCTCACCAGGAACCACGACGAGCTCTGAGTGCAGCTTCTGACCTGTGTGTGTGCTTGCGTGTGTGTGTGTGTGTGTCTGTGTGAGAGGAGGGTCGGTGAACATCTCAACGACAGAATCACAGACTCTCGCACCTCCTCCCACCACCACAACCTCCACTTATCCTTTCCTCATAATAGCAGGACAGATGTCAGTGTGTTGGATTGTGAACTCACACTGTAGACACCAGACAATAGGAAGGGACAAGGGTCGGTCCTACCACTAACACTAAGGGTCCATCTTGGTCTTTATATCGACGGTTCTGTTTCTGACATTCAGGAGCAAATAGCCAGACCCAGTGGACCTACTTTCCATTGATGGTGCCTTCCAGTCGCATCGTCGGCTTTTCTTGCCTCAGAGATCTGTGTAGATAGTCTTAAATAAAACCTGTCAAAGCTGAGTGCCGAGCTTTACGTGAATTGTCGGATACAGGAACAGTTTTTGATAGCGTTAATGTGAAACTACAGCGCAGAACATTTTATTCTGATTTTATTTATTTATAGAATATCTTCTGAATTTTAGGTTTGAGAGTAATGCAGTGTTCAACTAGAGATTTTTTTTTTTGAAACAAGACACAAATGATGTTTTTCTGCGTTTACAGTTTTTCCTCGCCAAATGATTTTAATGTTGTTTTTTTTTATTAGTCAAGTGCTTAAGAACTGATAAATAACTGATGTTTGATGGCATGGTTTTTGCACGCGTTTGGTTTTTAGTGTAGCCTGTGAAAGACTTTATTTTTCTTCATACTTAGTTTGAAATGTAATTATTTATAGGCCAACAGTATGCTCCATGTTAATTTTTTATTGACCTTTTGCTGATGTTATATTTGAGCTTTACCCTTTTACAACCGTCTAATTTAATTAAGGTTGGCCCCCTCTTTAGTACACTAGTGACTCAATACACAAGTTTCCTTTCTCACGTCTCACATGACTCCTTGTTTCCTGTTACATGACTCCGAGCGCATCCTCTCGCACTGCATTTGGAATCGTATTTTTTTTGTTGCATTTTTTTTAATGGATAGTTTCAAACTCAAAAAGAACAAACTTTGTCCAGGATTTGAGGTTCTTGTAATTTCAGTCCGAGTAATTTCACTCAAACCCCATTTTTTTTTTCTCCTTTTCATCTTTTTCTGCTGTGCTTTGTTGTCCTACACCTCAGTTGCATTAATAGTCGACATCACACATGGACACAAATGCATCAACACGTCTTCTTTTCTGAACTGCACATGATCATGAATTGTGTCAAAATAAAAAAAATCTTCAATATTTTGTGTGTTAAGCTGCAATGCATCATTATTGAGCTGAGAGGAAATATGTTGCTTTTAGGAGAGCTGTTCGCTTTTACTAAACCAAAAGGTATAGATAATGCCGAGAGTTACTGCCACGAGCAGGGTTTCTTAGCTTATAAAGACTGAATGAGGGGAAACAGCTAGACTGTTCAAGTCTTAAAATAACTTCCTGTTATGTCTGCTGCTTTTGTAACAATGATGGTGACGACCAGACATCCTGGATGTTACTGTACCTGGCCGAGAAAAAATCTAACACATAGTTTGCTATAAAGCCATAATGTGTTGTTTTTTTCACTTGGGTTTTTGTGCAGATTTATATAAAAATGATACAGCATGTTAATTTTGTTCTTAACGTTAAGTCGGTGTTTGTCAAACGTTTTAAATCGTGTAACACCTCAAAAAATATTGGACTAACCAAGCACCGCCACTGTCAAAATACAGTAGCATAGGCCTGCCGTATTCAGCTTACTGTTTTGTGGCGTTTAGCAGGTTGTGTGGACACTTAGATGGAGCTGTTAGCAGCTACCACAGTGCTAGTAGCCCCTAGCACTCATGCACAGTTTACTGTTCAGATATATTCTCCTGTTCCAAACTTGGAGCCATGTTTGAAGTGTTTTTGAACCTTTCATTTTACATCAGCTATTATGCCACCACAGTTTGAGTTTAGCTCGTAACTCATCATGGATGATGTATTTATGCGCAATGTGCATGAACGTGCCTTTAACATTCCAAAAAATTATTTGAATTACTTTTCATTTGAAATAAGTTTAAGTTAGAAATCTGCAGTATTTCATGTTTTTAAATGAATGTAAAAAAAAATAAACATTGTTTGGATTCCCCTTGGGTGCCACTAAAGGGAGCTTGCTTACCATAGTTTGAGAACTGTGATGCTAAGCTACACGAACCGGATGATGGTGGTAACGTCACACTGATCTTACAAACATGCGCGGCATTGATTATGAATATGTTGAACTATTCCTTTAATCAGCTGAACCATTTCCCTCTTGTGGATCTGTCAGATATGACCTTACAGTGAGGTCAAAACAAAAGCATAGCCTTAAATGCAACTTTCTGTTATGTTACATCATGATTTCAGAATGCTCAGTCTTGCCTGCAAACCCCACAGTGTCATCAGAATAAGATAAATACAAATAATCCAAGGTAACAGTTAAAACAGTGGCCTTCTTGCGTCTAGATTAAGCAGCGTCCTACTTTACTCGTCTGTCTGCTATCTAACAACACTGGTACAGGTGAACGCTTGTCCATTCGCTCGCAGTCCAAGCAGAATCCAGCCTATAACACATAATACTTAAACCGCCCTTTAAAGACAGATAGCTCCCATATCGAAGTGCTTTAGTGGCTATTTGGTCGTTGGCCTTGATACTCCCAGCACCTACATAATACTGTATGTGCATAAATGTGTGTGTTGCATGTGCTTGAATTTTCACATGGGCACAGTCTATCTCAGGTGGCTATATCAGGTTCAAACGTTCACGTCCCTTCTCAACTTTTGACTCATTCAACATCAGGGACAAGCGGACGCTGTTAACACTTCTCATGACTAATTACAGTCTGCTCGCACGCACAGCGGAGATGGAGTTAAGCTGACTCGCTGTTGCTGCTGGCTGTTGCAGTAAAACTCTCAGATGTAACTGAGAAAGCAGCTCTGCCACCCAGCCTGTCCCCTCTGCTTGCTCATGTGGAACATATGGATATATGTGTGCCAGTTAGCAAGACAAGTCAAGCGGGACCAATGCGATAAAGCTCATTAGGAACAAGGGACAGGGCGATGTATGTGTGGGCTGTGTTATTCTGTTGTGATGTAGGGGCCGTCTTCAGACACTCTGAGCTCTTGACTGCAGAAGCCAAAATTGTCTGGAAAGCTTTTTTTAATATTCAAGTCCCATTTGATATTTTTTACTGTTATATAAATTCCCTTGACGTTCTCCAGGTTTAAATAACTTTGCGAGGAGGCGACTTGACAATGACATGGATTATTTCATAACAATTTGCAGAAATAGGTTACCAGAGTCTGGCTTGGCTCCACTTCCACAGCGATGTCCAAGAATACAAATTTCCTCTCAGATGAGTTCCCTCTTTGTTCATCTGACAAAAAAACCCCAGGTCTGAGGATAAGTCAAAGTGGAGGTGTTGCCTGTAGTGACATCCTGAAGTTTTTTGAATTATTTCTGGTCTTTATGATGCCCATTAGATAATCTAATGGTTGCTCCGTTGCCTCGCTAAAGAGTGTGGGGTCAGTCTTGCGTCGTGCATTTGAATAATTGGGAGGCCCAAAACACTAAGTAGCTTAATGTACTTCCTCCAAATAGAATATGAGGTTTGTCATGTGTCAGGGTGCATCTGCGCGTCCGGGCCGACGTGTGAGTGGAGGTGGACGAGTGTAAGTGGTGCACGGGGATGTAAAAGAACCAAATGTGAGCGAGATGGGGGCATGTTGGCTCTCCGCGCAGCCTCGCCTCGCGGTCATGTTTAACAGCCTGCCCCTCCTGTTTATGATAGGTTTCTAATCATTCACACTGGGGGAGTGTGTGTACAGTAATGCCTTCAGACAGCGCTCATATGAGTGTCTGCGAGGATCAACCCCTCTCCACTGATAATAATGAGCCCTCTGGGTGAGAACAGGGTGGGGACAGTGGGAGAGGAGGGTCATAAAGTGTAGAATATTCATGTCCGGGAGTATAAGTGCCGCCATCCAGTGTAATTTTCACTTAGGCCTGTCCACCAACGGTCTCATTTCAAAGAGCCATTTTTTTTTTCATAGTACACTTCCATTTCCATATCAGCAATTAACAGCAGCAAACCTAAAATGACGACTACAATTAAACTGCCTCCATAACAAACTACACAGTGCATTCATCCGCCCCCCCCATCCCCCTGCTCAACTCCCCTGCTCCTCTCTCTGACTCTTATCATCACGATGCCCTATTTTTCCTCCGTGCTCCCTCATCTTTGTCTTTTTATCTCTTGTGTTTGTTCCATCATACCCCGGGGATTTTGTAGCCCTGGGTGTTGTTTGTAATGATCTTCGGGACATCTGACCCATCCTGTGCTGAGGCTTTCATAACAGGCTTTTCTACGCATTATATAATAACGTGCATAATAGCACAAAAAAAAAAGTCTCTGTTCATTATCGAGCTGTTTAGACAAAACATTTTACATTTTACCAAGCTAAATGGGAGCTCTCTGTGATTCTTTTGCCTGAACATGACATCTTAAGGGATAGGCTTTCCCTTTCTCTTCTCGTTAGAGGTCAAATTAGAGTTCGTACTGCCGGAGCTGTGCTGAAGACTTAGTGGCACATCCTACAGTCAAGGACATCTACATGGAGGCAACATAGTTATGTCCTTATGTTAGTTAGCAACTAATACTGTTGCAGTGATATGCAATGTTCTTCTAGATCACATTGCAAACATAGCACTTTGTCTCCTGTCCCAGACTCTGCAAATACAATCTGCCACGAAAAATGTCCCGCCCCCCCATGTCTAAAAGTTGTAGGGGATTCCCAGTATTTAAAAGCAACGTTATGTATCTATTTTCCCTTAAAATCAATCCTTCAGAATCATTTTAATGGTACACTGGATTGTCTGGAGAGTGGCACCTCTGTCATTTCCGCTCCCCAACAGTTGTACCTGCACCATGTAACTTGGGTGGGCGGATTTGATCAACCACAAGAAGTGTGTAACGCAGGGGTGGGCAAAAATATCGATACGGCAATATGTCGCGATACTTTGCCGCCCAATACAATATCGATTTTTCAACTCCAAATATTGATATATCGCCGAAGAGCGACTGAAGAGCTGTGCGGCGGGTGTATTTCTGTAGTAGAGAGAGTGGCTGAGGTCTTTTCAAAATGGATGGCAAGTTAACAACAATCACAACACCTCCGCAATTTAAAGTTGACATTTGGAAGCACTTTGGCTTCAAAGTTAGGAGAGATAGCAAGAACAACGAGCTGGACAAAGAGAATATTACTGCCTGGAAATTTCATGAGAATTAATAAAATGGACAGGCTGTTTTGAATGAAATAGTTTTGACTCAATATGTCCTCTGATCAATATCATCTGATGTACATATACAGGTACTTGTGTTTTCATCTTTATATCGCAATATCGTGATATCGTGATACGTATCATATCGTGACCAAAGTATCGTGATACGTATCGTATTGTGAGGTTCTTGCCAATACCCACCCCTGGTGTAACGTATAACATTTTATGGATAAATGTTTTCTGGGTTCACTTCCGCTGTCCTCACTGTGTTGGATTGCTTTACTTTTTGCTGAGGTAACTGCTAACTGCTGCTAATTAGCTAGTTAGCGCTAATCCTAATCATCAAGCAGCCTCACATTTATTACAAATTTTGTAGCTCATCTTTGTCGAGAGCTTCTCTTTTCACCGGCATTTGTCTTTCACACATACTTTGTACATGAACACTGACATGACAGCGAAGGCGCTAATAAGGCTATCCTCCAAAAAACGGGTCACACAGCCGTAGCATTCTCATTCCCGATTGCAATCCGAAACTGTATGGGTGCCAAATCACACAATATATCACTTCTTACACAATGTTGCATTAAGGATGGATATGTTTAAATGTGAACACTTTTGGGGTAGAGTTATTCAGGATTTCTCAACCAGAAGCAAAATCCATTGCAGCATTTACACAGTTAAAGGAAGTTGGATTCAATAAATTAGAAAAATCTGAATGCTATGCTCTCTCTCATGTGGTCAAAATCTTCTGCAAAAGTGAACTTGGATTCATGACCGCGCTTTTTCTAAAATGCTGGCTGATGATAGACAGACCCCCCCCATGCCTCTACTGTGTTCGTGCAGGTTGTGTGGTTGTATGTGCGTGTCATGTGAATGTAGGCTAATTCAGCGGCTCTCGTGTTTCTGCCTTTGGACAATGAAGCTTGAAGGAATCCATCAATCTTTCATGTCATCTCAGAGAAAAGTGGTTATCCCTCCGATCTCTCCCGTCGTGGCGCTCTACTCCTCCTGGTGGCGGTGGGACCGAACAAGAGGCAACTTCCTCTCTTCTTTCATTACCAACTGCACTTGTGCTCGTCTATCATCATGAGTTTTTATGTGCCCATCAATGCAGTGTAGATAGGGAATCGGCCATTAATGACTACACAATTAGAGCGAAGGCTTTAAAGAGCAATACATTTCAATTTAGGAACCATAAACCTAGTGAGTTGGTAACTAATTGTAAGTGCCTCTGGAGTAATGGGGGCCCTTTGAACTGAGGTCAGGATGACTCAAAATCAGTTCCCAGCAGCTTTATGCGGCTGCCTCGCCACTTTAATCGCCTACTCATCCCGACAGGCCGCCGCATATCTTATATGATATATGCAGAGGGAGACTTTTCAAGTTTTAATTAAAAGACGGGCAAAGTGGCCCATGGTGGAGTTGTTTTGGAGTTCATGGCAGTGAGGGGTGGAGACAATGTGATCCCAGTGAGACTGATATCTTTGGACAAAACGCCTCTCTCGCTCCATTTGTCAACATTTGTCTCTTTCCTTCCTCTGGTCCTCTCTTTCCGTGTCCCAGCATCTGGATACCTTTGGGATGAAGGGGAGGAGAGGGGAGACGAGGGCCTTGTTTCATCCCTCCCATCCCTCTGATCCCCAGGGGGCTCGGGGTTGGTTTGTGATCTTGTGTCTCACATGATAGAGACACATCTAATCCTGTTAGGCATTAATATCTTACAGCGGAATAGAGGAGACCGCAGGAGGGAGAAAAGAGGAGAAGATGAAAGACCGGATGGTTGAGGGGAGAGGGGAATATTTAAAATGCTCTATATTTGCTGGCCCACATATCGGTTTTGAGTATACATCCATGTGTGTGTTTGTGTTTCTGCGTCTGTGTACCCTCATGGGATCCTTCCGGCTGCTGCCTGCATATCTGACAGACTCCTCTCAAGGTGTTTTCCCATCGCTGTTTTTCCGTATCTGCTCCATCTCTGCTCCCTGAGTGAGAAAGTTTACCCTCTAGGCCCCATCTGAGCTCCAGGCCCCCCAAGGCCTCTGCATTCCCAAAGCTCCGACACACCGGAGCCCCTCAGGCTCCGTGCTAGACCACAGGGAATACCCCCAAGAACCCCTAGGCCCCTCAGACTGTGGAGCAGCAGCTCTGCACAAGAGAGCTAGCCCGAGGGGAGGGGGGGGGGGATGCTGTCTGGGAATACAACTGAGAACATGCTTCACTTAACATCGGAACAGGCCCTGACAGCGCCTCCTGTTGGTGCAGCATTGTTTTTGCACGCAGGGCCTCCTTGTAACCCCGTTAAGTTTCCTCTCTGGGGCCTTGACCTTGTTAGCAATCCCTCGGGGCTCATTGAGGCCTCCGTGTGCTACATGTTCATTGACCTTTCCTGCACCCGGAGGTTAAATAACGGCTTTTTGGCCCACAGCAGGAGCTTTGCTTTGTAGCAATGCTGGATGCACCTGGGACTTCACTGATTGACATGTTTGACAATAATGTCACTCCTTATCAGACTAAGTAATTAAAAGGTTAACTCAATATAACTCTGAAGCATAAAGAAAAGTTACGGTTGGAACTTCCATACATGTGATGAACTGTGCTTGTTTATTGGCTTCCATTGCGTCGGTGAGGTTAAATCACACTTGCATTCATAAGAGAAACCTTCGTGGTTTGCGTTGCACGTGGATACGGAGGCTGTGAAGCTAGCAGGCCCGCTGTCCTACAGATGTCTTGGGCTGTGCGTTACCAGGTGTACGTCACCTGAGATTACCCACGCTGACACCCCTTAAAGGCAAAGAGCCAGCAGTACAGCTGAGGGGGCATCTGGTGGCGCGTGTGCACGTGAACGTGCATGCGTGGATATGTGTGTTCATGCATTCAGATCTGTGGTAGCGTTTTGGCAGAGAGGGAGCGAGTGTAGACATCAGATATTACACCTCCTTCCCAATCAGAAGCTCTGAATCATTTTAAGGAGTGTTGATCAATGTAAGGTCGAGGTCAGTGTTATTCTTTCAGCCTGCGTGTGAGATAATGACAGCAGGGCGTTTGAAGCATGGGTTCCTCACGTCCTGTACAGCCTTGGCAGTCTCCAGTTAGGAATGAACTGGAGTGAGTAAAATGTTCAACTCCGCTGTCCCTCTGATCTTCCTCCACTTCCCGGCGCCCCTGCAGAGAGAGAACAAAGAGAAGCACTTCTTAATCAAAGTGCACTGGATTAAGAAGCAGGGGAAAAAAAGCCGGAACATCACAGAGATACTACCTCGGAGCCATTAAGTGGATTGGAAAACAACCTGAATCACCACTTCAAATGAGTGGTCCGTGACCCTGAAATAGGAGAGCAGCATCTTAATCTTTCTGTTAGTTCGGCAAGTGTCGAGATCTGCTGTGGAAATGAAGCAGTGAAGGAGCAGATGTGTGCGTCAGGGCAGTGATTACAATTTTTATTGTATATGTGTGTGTGTTTGAGGGGGGGAGCTAAGGCTTCACCTAATGATGATTTTTTTTATCGATTCATCCATCGATTACTTTTCAACTAATCTAACTTTAAATGTTGTATGAGTAGTATCACAATGAATTGAACCAAAATAACATTTTCAAACTTGTCGTTCCTATTTCAGTACTTTTCATCATTTTCAATCATCGACAAATATATGACAAAGGATGCACTGCAGGGCATTATTCCCCAACAGAAAATAACCCCGTTTTAATCAGTAATCTGTGTAATCCTGATGTATTTTACATTTCGGTGGGAACAAAAAGTAACTAGTAGTAGTAGTAGTAACTGGTAACCAGCATGTTTAACGTACTGTGGCAGAGGCATGACTAGAGATCATAAGCAGAGTAGAAGAAGTCAGTAGCAGGGCATGTTATTTAGCATGGATAAATACTACACAGGGAACAGAATAGACATTTCTCTGTGTAGCTTTAAATTTCACTCTCACTTCGGTTTGGTATTGCACCCCAGTTTTGACAAACAGTAATGATCTGCCTCACCCTGGTTGTTTACTTTTATCTTTAATCCATCGATGGGGACAAACGATCACGAGTAAGAACAGCATGCTAGCAGCAGAACAACATAACTTCTTTGTCTTTCGACAAACTGATCAGCAGGGGTTCCCAACATGTCACATACACGGACCGTGGAGTGACTCTCATACTGCCGCACCAGCCGTACCCCCGGATCCAGTGTTAATCCAGCTGCCCTGGGATGCTTCAGCGTCAAGTGCTCGATCATGTTTACATCTCATGCCTGACACACTTTAAGTAAATCGACATATTTCAGTTATTGATTGCGTTGATGTGTCACACCAGCTCTAATAATAACTAAACTTAAAGGTGCAATTGCTATTTTAGTTGAAAACATTAGAAAATTAAATACAATGATCAACATCATATTAAACAGTTTTGACAGTATGATGTCTAGCTATTGTGTCTCATGAAGTTAGCATGCCAACAAGCTAGCCCCAGGCTGTCCCGGTTCAAAGCTTCTTTGCTAGAAAATTATACTGGTGCTCTAAGCTCCAAGTCAGGACCGCTAACGCCGCAGCTAGCTTAGCTACCTAGTTAACAGTTGAGGACAGGATGACTTTAACAAATTTGCCATTATCAATTAGACCGGTTCTACTATTACAGTATATTAGAGTTCTACTTGTGGATTGTCCAGGTGGTGTTGCCTTACCCAAGACAAGCAGAAGTTATTGCTCGACAATCAGTGCCAAACACAATTCTGTCTCTCTATTTGATCACTTACAAATGTGTAAAAAAAAAAAAAAAAATGTTAAAAAGCCTATATATTAGTCAACTGCAGTAAAGTATTATCAAAATGCTAATTAATGAGTGGTGAGGAAAGGAATAGTGACGACAGACAGTAAAACAGCACCCTACTGTGACTCTGACAGGGTGCAGGTCTCACCCTCTTAAATCTCCGACACACATCTTCATACCTAGGAACATCTGGAGCCCAGTAAATCTCATTAGAAAAGACACATACGTCATAGTCAGTTGGCTGTATACAATATGCAATACAATATAAATTACAAAAAATATATTCCTCGCATTTACTAGTGAATGTTTAAATCTTTTAGAATGGCAGGAAATTTGCAAATTTAAGATTTTTTATGTGCAGTAGAAAATTTCGCCCTCGGCAGTGTTGACTGGAAACTTCTGCCTTGGTTTCTTCATGTGTGAACATATAGCCATCAGCTAAATATACCGTCCGTGTATGTGCGTGTTTACATCGCTTTTCCAGGTGTGTGGCATCATTAGCCCACGGAGCCGTGCAACAGCTTTTTTCTTCCCGCACTGACTCATATTTTATTAACATTCCTGCTGCAGCTGAATCATCTGAACCCTTATAGACTCGCACACAAGCTGACACACAACTCCATCCACATCATGTATATTTGATGGTTAGAGGCTTACTCTGAACATGCCTTCCTGTCTCTCATTTTTGTTGATTTGAACATATTTGTTGTGGCCACTCAAGACCACTGAGGGCAAGACTGAAGTGGACAAGTGAAAACTCTGAGCGGTATCATGGTTCCAGTCACATTCCAGCTCTCCCAGCTCAAGACTGAAAAAGGCTGATACTGCCATCATGTGGCTCGAGGATGTAAAACTGTCATTCCTAAACTGGAAGCCAATTATTTACAATGGGGATTTAAGTGTGTGTGTGCATTATGGGGCCCGGTCTACACAGACGGGGGCAGTCAGTGAAGTACGGCCAGCTGACACTGAGGTATGTGTCTTTTCTAATGAGATTTACCGGGCTCCAGATGTTCCTGGTTATGAAGATGTGTGTCGGAGATTTAGGAGGGTGAGACCTGCACCCTGTCAGTGTCACAGTGGGGTGCTGTTTTACTGTCTGTCATCCCCCACCTACCATTCATAGGTGGCCTCTTAACCTGACAACACCAACGCGTCCTCTCTCTCTCTCACACACACACACAAGCACACACTCTTGACAGCATTGTGAATCAACATTTTATAAACTTACAAAAAAACATAGAAAATACAAAAAGGAATGTATATGCAAAAGCGCTACATATATACAAAGCAATTTAACGAGTATTGTGTGAATTGTGAGAATATTAAAGGGGCACTATGCAGTTTTGGAGAAGAAATTCAAACAGGATTGTAATATTTTCAATATTAATGATAATGCAAACTCTGAAACATTTTGTAATCTATAACTGAATAAAAAAGCTCAGGGGAAAGTAAGTTCCCCAGAACACTGTACTGAAGCTTGAAAGGTGGCAGGGTCCGCCAAATATAAACAATCTGGCTTTACTTTAAACCAAAAGTAAAACAGTATGAAATTGTGTTGTCCTTTAAAGGTCAGTTTGTTTATTCAGTCATGAAAACAAAAACAGTTTGTTTATTTTGTTTGTTTAGGCATTAAAAAAAAATCAGCCATTAAAGATCTTTCTCTTCTTCCCCAAAACTACATAGTGCACCTTTAAGATTCAAGTAAATGGACCGAAAATAAGGCACATTGTCCATTTCCTAAATCCAGTTACATTGTCCAGCACATTTTCAAAAAGTGACACAATTTTAACCATTCAAAAAAAGGAAGCCAGTGCAAGTGTACTAAAATATCCAAAATAGTGTATCAACATTTTCCTCATCTCACATAAAAAAAACAAACAAACATCTTCTTGGCTCAGATTTACTGTGGTATTGCACCCTCTCAGACTGAGTTTTAATGTCAGATAACCAGAGTGCACATTGAGGCGCATCTAGAAGATCTCGAGGATCGTCTGAGCCTCTCCACGTTGGCTGGCTGAGGGGAGGCATCAGCTGGGCTTCGCCACTTTCAGCGAGTCTGGCAAGGCACCATAACCGCTGACCAGGCTCCAGCATCTTTTTTTTTCTTTCTACAAAGCTGGCACAGTATACTGTCACCCTCCTCTTCGTACTCTTCCTCTCGCTGCTCAGATGGCGGGCTGCAGCTTGGTCAGGTTCCTCTGGTGCATGCTGTGGTGGCGCATCAGCTCATCAGAGCGGGCAAACTTCTTCTGACAGTTGGACCAGCGGCAGGTAAAGGGCTTCTCACCTGACGAGGAGGGGACAGACAAGGAAAAAAAAAAAACAGGAGAAATGTTTGCTTTAGAGTGAATTCACCTCTCGGAACGCAAGCTTGAGGTTTCGTCGGATTCGAATTAAAACATTAAGAAGAATGGAGAGGTAGAAAATAAAGGTATACGCACTTGTTTTACCTGTATGAGTCCGAGTGTGCGTCTTAAGATGGTCTGACCGTGAAAACTTTCTCTGGCACGTCTCGCACTGGAAGGGTTTCACTCCTGCGCAGAGAAGCAAACGGTTTGTGGTGGAAGAGATGGAGATGGAGCAGGTGTTACATATCTAAACTGTTCAGGGAGATTTTTTTGTTTCAGCACAGAGAACAATAACATTAAATAATTTGGCTCAAATAATTTGGCATTCACCGGTAACAATGAACTGTTCATTTTCTGTAATGAACAGATTGAATGAGTGGAAGAAAAATCAAGAATCTCAGTTAATCAGATAATTTAATTGAGCATTTGTATAACTGAAGATATAAGAGCTGCAGCAGACTTCTTGTTCAAACACCCAGATCGATGTATTAACAGCATATCAAACATCATGCTGCTGTTCGGGCCTGTGTCAGAGATGACATTTCTGATGATACAATAGATGATATTGTACAATTTCCAATGATTCGTGACAATGGTTATGACATTTATTTTTAAAAAAGTAGAAGCATGAGCCACATATGTAAAAAGAGAAGTGAGAGAGGGAACCAAGGCCGTAGCCAGGATATTAGAAATAATAAAGGCACGATTACAAAACACACCCATCAGAAAAAATTTGATCAGACATTCAAAAATAAAATCTATAAAATGTTTTGATTAGGATTTGGATTTGTTTCATTCGTCCAGCTGCATTTTCAGTTTAGCTGAGCTTAGATCCCTGCAGAGATCTCGCACAGTTGCTCGACAGCGGCGTACCTGTGTGTCGGCGCTGGTGCCTCTTTAACTGGTCGGAGCGAGAGAATCTGCGGCCGCAGTCTGTGAAATCACACTGGTAGGGCTTCTCTCCTGCAAAATAAACCACTCACGTCATTAGCACTTCATACCTGCACGATCACCATTTCAAAAAGTAGGCACGTTTTGCCTTTAATCACGAACGATGTGACTAGATTACATTCAGCAGGCGGAAGTTAATGCCCTGTTGTATCTTTTATCAAACTGAACATTAACAGTTTGTATGAATTTCTCTGGGCAGGTTAAAAGGGATATAAGTCACATCATCTTACCTGTGTGTTTGCGGCCGTGCATCTGCAGATGTGACAGCTTGAAGTATCGCTTGCTGCAGCCCGGATAGGCACAGACAAATGGACGCTTCTCGCTGGCCTCTGATGACCTCACGACCGACGGCCCGATACCAGGTACCCGTCGAACATCCTTCACGAAAGAGAGGAAGGAGAAGTTAACTTTTTTGCATTTATTCAATGTGTATATCCGTGTCTCTTGTGTGTGAACTGAACTCTGACTGACCTGGAGTCCTCTGAAGATGCTGTGTGTGTGTATGTGGTACTGGGCACTCACGAGCACGGGTGGAGGCGGGGCTGTGGGGTCACTGTCGTAGCTGGCTGGATGGCCACTGCTGTGTAGGAGACACATCATGGATACATTAAAACGCTGAAAGTCTTAGTAGTGGTGGTGACTGTAATAAGGACACAAAAGTGGTCCACAGCAAACTAAAAGAACAGACAAGCTGCACAAAAATACAGAAAAATAGTAAATACATAGCGATTCTAATTCAACTTCACATGAAAAGGAAGGAAATGAATGACTGCACGCACATACAAACTGGAAACAAACCGTTTTCGGAAAGCAACCTGCACATACAGTATATCAGTACATAACATTGTGTAGCTTTGAGAGGAAAAATTTAAGTGCATGGAAATATTTCAGTGTAGATATTTGCCAAGTAGGCAGGTAAAGAAATGCAAACAAGATGCCAGATTCCATTCATCCAGTCCAAATCAATCAAAAGGGTGAAAACCACAATGAAGCCAAAACCGAGTTCAAGAAGAGTTCAGTGCTCCACAGCACACGCTTTACAAGCATCACCACTACTTGGCTATCCTAAGCAGGACTTTAACTCTAAAACCTAGTCCTTGAAGAAGTCCAGTCCCCGTTTGCAAAAAAAACCTCAAATGAGTCTTTTGAGTATACAACAGAAGAACACACATCCACAGATATGAACATGCTCCTCTCCTCTTCCTGATTTCCCCAGGCAGTAGGCCAACAGCCATCTGGTGAAATCCTTCTCTTCCTCCTCCTCTGCACCAGCGCAAACGCTGGTCAGGACGGGAGAATACGGCGTGTTATTTTAATAAGAACAGAAAACGAAGGCTCACCTCTTCATGGAGGATGCCAGGGTGTTCATTTGGTTCCAGGTCACACAATCCAGCTGAGATGCCATTTGGTACAGGTTATCACTGAGAGGAACACAAAGCACAGTCGTTAACATCTGAAAAAATATATATATATAGATTTTTAGTCTTTATTTGGTTTTTGAATTCTCAAGGCGAGGAAGTGTGTTTTTACATTAATAAATTGGTTGTGGAGCGAGGTTCTGACAGATGAATGGGAAAATACTGCTCATGTCTTTGTTTTGTTTTTCTCTTGTTATTAATAGGTTATCTTTGGGAAATCCTGAAATTAGAAAACAGCGACAATATTTATGTTGCTGTGCCGTCTTCCTGTCATTTCTCCTCCCTTGTATGGATAATGAAGACGTTTCATTTGGGCGGAGGGGGGGCGGGGGGGGGAATTCCAAATCGCTCGCTTATTAACACATCCTGTCCACCCACCACACTCTTCACTGGNGGGGGGGGGGGGGGGGGGGGGGGGGGGAATTCCAAATCGCTCGCTTATTAACACATCCTGTCCACCCACCACACTCTTCACTGGCTTCATTAAAAAACATGGGCTCTGAGCCATTCTTTACCTTGGCAGATCACACCAGTGCACCCACACACACACAGACACAGACACACACTTGGAGAGGCAGGCTGTGCACTCTGCGGGGGTGAGTGCCTCCGTGCCTAGTACACTGTGGACCAGCGCATGACATCACTCTGTCCTCGGTATCATTAAAGGCGGGAACCGGTTTCGGGGGAATTCTGGACAGCATTCCTTGAGAAGTCCTTGAGGGAAGGCTCGTGATGGCTCGCTAATCAGCTCTGAACTATGTTAGACTGTGGAAAGACTCACTGATATCTGTCACACATTTACAGTGTGTGTGTGTGTGTGTGTGTCTGTGTGTGTGAGAGAGAGCGTGTGCATGTGCATGTCTCTGTTTGCTTGAGAGTTTCCAGTTCATGCCATAAGCTGTAACAACAGCAGAGTCTTCCCTTCCCTTATCAGCTGCTGTTCCAGTATTTGGGTTGCACATGTTCCTTTTCTCCAACAACATTGCGGGGCGGCATTCACGGAATTTGATCCTAATTTACTCCTTGAGATGTTTTGCATCAAAATGAAAACAAGTTGGAAACACATCCAGAGGTTAAAATAAGCAGATTCCCCAGCTTGAACTACCCCCTCCACCCCCCACACTCAACTTTCACTTTCACTGAACTTGTCTCTTTTACTTTTCTCCTCGTTTTTTCCTCGGGGTGGACTCAGGCACATCAGCAGTAGATCACTCACTGTTTGTTTTGGCCTGCTGAGCACCAGTGGGCAGCACTTAACCTCAGAACAAATTACAATTCGCAATCCAGACAGTGCAGAGCCAGACGCAGGGCTTAACGCAGGATCATAAAGAGTTCACACTTCTGAAAATTAGGCAGCGAGGGAGCAAGCTGCACTTGTGGAAAAGAATCCAACGTTAACTTGATGAGCGAGGGGGCTGGAGTTGCACTGGGAGAGGATTAAGGGAAGCAGGTGTCAAATAGAGCAACGTTCAATACGAGCAAGCATGAAATAATTGTACCTGTTGTAGTTTCTCAGCAGCAGAGCTTGGCTACTGGGACAGGATTCGGAGGGATTGTGGCAACCAAACATGGGAGGAGGAGCCGGGTACTGCTGGTCAACTGAACATAAAAAGATGCAAAAAATGCTTGAGAATTGGTGCCAACTAACATTTTTTTATTTACAGTATCCATAAATCTACCAGTTTTGTCTTCATTATAGATTAATTGTTTGTTTATTAAATGTCAGAAAATGGTGCCTTTTCCCAGGAGCAGCCATATTCCAACCGCTTGTTTTATTCAACCTCCGCTCTAAAAAAGAAAGACGCTCACAGAAGATGAACAAAACAGGCAAATATGCACATTTGAGAAGCTAGAAGCAGTGACTTTATGGCATTTTTGGTGAAAGAAACAACTAAAGCAGTTAATCAATTAAGAAAAATTTAATTAAAAAGCTGCTCGTCATCAATATTGGCCTTCAGCAGCTCCCAATCTTGTTAAGCTGAAGACTTTCCCAAGATCTTGTATAAAAAATGTTGCTTCTTCAGAACAAACACACGACACATTCCTATATAAAAAAATATATATATACTCTCAAAATGAATCCCGGTTCATTTCAAAGACACACAGGCACACTTTTGTGCACGCATGTCTGCACAGACGCACAGCTCCCCACCTCAAAGAGAGGACGGGTCAATCAGAAACAGTGCTCCTTTTCAGGATCATATAGTATAGTGGTCCCCAGACAGTTTTTGACATTCCAGCAGAGTCACATAAAGCTGTTTCCTCAAGTTATCATTTCCAGAGTCATTAACCATACGTGTGCTTAAAGAGCGAGAGGGAGAGTGTGTTTATGTATGCCTGCGTATATGAATGTGTGTGCAGACAGAGACGGAAGGGAGATGAAGGAAAAAGGGGATAATAGCTGTTCTGTCCCGATATGAGAAATGACATGTTACTTATATAACCTTGCTGTGACTTGACAGTCTCTCAGTCTGAGAGTCAATTTAGTGAAAAAACACTTCAGGATACGGACGGCTACCTATGTTGTTTGGCGGTGACAGCGTGTCCTCGTGTTTGAAGGACAGGCTGGAGAGCTGAGGGGTGTGGTGAGACGGAGTGTGACCGTAACTGGGGTTGCTGTCTAGACCCACCGCTCCATAACCTGGAGAAGAGAGAGCACAAAAAGACAACAATCGGAAAGTTAGAACGATATGATCTGACGTCTTGGCCTGTTATCCACATCCCCCTGGTAGTGACTGCACGTCCCTGGCAGAGTTACCACAGAGAGACATTCATTAAACTCCTAAGTCCTCTTTCCTTGTAACATTTTCTTTTTTTCCCCCCCCTCATCTATCCTCGGCCTTGTGGTTGCAAAATTTACGGCAGGTGGAAAAAGAAAGTTTGGCAGCGCAGCGCAGAGGGACTGAGATGAGCTACTGTAGAATGCGCTCAGTCAAAAACAAGGGTGAGCGGTAAATAACTGCATGCATGCTAACTTAACTACAGTTATAAGATCTATTATTGCAAGCATTCCTGTGCGGATGGAAAGTGTCACATTTGAGAGAGCGATGTAAAAATGACCTTTTGTTTCACGCGCACACACACACACACACACACGCTCTGCGTCGACAGGCTGCTGCATCTTGAGTCAGGCCCGAGAGGGATGTTGAAAAGTTTCAGAGAAAAATGACTCACACGCGACTCTTACTTAAATTCCATCCTGTATTTTTTATTACTTCATCAAAAAACTGCTTTCCACTGAGCAAACTAAGACTCATATTGCACGTTGTCTCAGAAAAGTCTCACCGGCGCACACGTAGAGGTCCAAACCTCCGACCTCTGAGTAACGGGCCCCAGCAGACAAAAAAACACGCGTTGTTCACAGTAAGAGGTAGCAATGAAAAGGGCTTCACAGGAAACAGAGATGAAGTGCCAGATTAAAAATTCCAGATAAACAACAGATTCAATCCCTGCATTCTGTTCTTCAGCTTGGATTTAAGAAAAATCCCAGAAGTATTCAGGGCCGTAAATCAAGTTTGTGATTCACTGTTGATCGCTTTTCATTTCTTCCGCAGAAATACTTCTGAACAAACACCCAGAAAACACACAATCAGTGGGGAGACGTGTCCAAGTAATATTAGATAACACTTGTGCATGCCAATAAAATCAAAACTCATAAATGCAACACTTCAAGGTCACTGGTTCACAATCAGTAGATGGGTGTTATGAGTATTTTTGCCTCCTGGCGAGTTTCTTTTTTATTTCTCTGTATGAATTACGGTTCCACTGCAACATTCACTATGGCAGCTTAAGAGGCCATCATGTTTTTTCATACATGTCTAATTTTGCACAAAGTACATTTACTCAAGTAATTGTACTTAAGTACAATTCTGAGGTGCTTTACTTGACTATTCCTATTTTCTTTACATTTCGTAAGTTTGGAAGCAAATATTGTATTCTTTTATTCCACTACATTTATTTGGAAACTTAAGCCACCAGTTACAAGAAGTCAGAGCCAAAGTAGTGAAAAGTAGTTTTGAGCCAGTGTTAGTGATATTCTTTAAAAGCATCCTAATAATGAACTTGTGATTAAGTAAAATGTCTAGTATATTGAAAAGCTTTATATAAATACAATATATCATTGTTATTATTATATCAGAATTGGTTCAATTTTGAAACACAGATTTTTACAGTGCATCTTAAAATCTTTCATAATTAACCCACAGAGTTCCTCGAACTTTAGATGGATGCGTTAGAGCAACGTAGGATCACATGTGGGAAATACGGAGGGAGGAGATTTAGTTGAAACTTTTGAATGATTTTCCGAATGATCTGTTCTGAGCTATGAAGCCAACACACCGATGCCAATACAGCTGTTGTGACTCGGCCTTGTGGCTTAAAAGTAAACATGCATTTTCTGCAGATGAGTGCAGAGGAACTGTTATAGATCGCTGCCAGAGCATCACCAGGAAGCTGTCAAGCCTATTCCTGACACGGGACAGAATGACCCAGCACAGCACACAACATCCTGCTCAGACACAACACTGTCAACAACCTCTAAACATGGATTTACATCACGAACACATACAGCAGGAAGTGGAAAACGACTGGCTTGTAATAGAAATAAAACATTTATACTGGTGTGTAAAGATGATAGCCCACTTCATTCCACTAATGAGAGAAGACAGAGGTGGACTGAAGAGAGGTGGGACAGACACTGAGCATACTCACCCTGGTTCCTGGGTGCAGGAGGACTCTCCATACAGCCGGGCAGGTAAGTTCCGTTGGGAAACATCCTTGGTTGACCTGCGGTCGGCTCCCCGAAGGCCCCGACCCGGCAGGGGCCAGAGCCCGTGAACTGGCCTGAGAAGTGCACCGTGAAGGCCCCAAGTCCACAGTGAGGGTCCTCTATAGGCTCAGTGGTCCCCCATCCTGGTTCCTGCTTGATGAGGGAGTGGTGGGAGGGCAGGGAGCCGTAGGGAGAGCCAGGGTGGAGGTCCAGCAGTTGGGTCCACTGGCCACCGCCGACGGACATCCCGCAGCCACCCCCGGCTCCTGGTAAGGACGGCACAGGGGGTGCTGGAGTCAAGAGGGTCAGATCACGAACATCTGAGCCCATCGACATGGCTCCATACGGCTCGGTCAGCATTGGTGAAGGCGGTTTTTGAGACAGTCCAAGAAAAAAGTGAAGGTATTCCGGTAAAAGAGAACAGAACAGCTGGGAAATGTAAAAGTCACAGAGTAATAAAACTTCTCAAAGTTTAAAAACAATACGCATCGAGTCTGCAGAAACAAACATCAGAGGTCGCAGTGCACCGCAGGAGCCATCTGTCCATGCACTGAATAATGTACAGAAATGAATACGTGATGAAAATCTGGATCCCGAAGTCTCAAGCTCCCTGAGTGTCTGCAGTGGGGTAACAGCGCCTTGTCCCTGTGTCTCTACAACTTCTGAATTTCCCCACTCTCCTGAAGGCTCAAATACTACATAACTCACTGGACAGGGGGAGGAGCAAGGGAGGCTGAGAAGAAAAAGATGACTCCCTTTGCTTCCACCCGGCCAGCGAAGACTTTACTTCTGAGTAGATTTTCTGACTCACATCACACTTGCATGAGCGGGTGTTGCTCTTCAAGTCTTTGTTTAAACTCAAGTGTTGCTCATGTTGAGTGTTTGTGTAAGAGGGAGAGAGGCGTTTTTTGTTGTTGTGGTTGAATTATTCTGAAAGGGATGAACTGTAAGTGTTAATTAGCTACAAAAATAAAAGAGTAGTTGGTCAATTTTTCCATGTTTACACACATTAAATTTTTTCACGGCTCAGAGATTTCTCAAACTTTAATTTTCAATTTTTTTACGAGTGTGTGCACCAAAGAATTCCGGATGTCTGAACAAGTGCAACTAACTCAAAGTCACAGATATTGAAAGATTATCAAAAGATTTATAAAAATGTCATTTCAGAAACGGCCAACCTGAAATGTTTTACCATCTGTACACTTTTGACCTGAGCCGCTCTCTCAGACATTCCTCATAATTTCTGAAGCCTCTGATTCATCTGTTTTCTCAAACATATCCCACTTTCAAAACAAGTTACCAATGTGATGAGGCAACATTAAAAAAAAAGTGAGTCAATCAGAGCAGTTTTGTTATGTCTTTATTCTTCAGCAATACGCTCTTGAAGGATCAGGGTCAAAGGTTTAGAGAGACTTGTAAAGAACCTGTATATCATGTCAGTCTTGCGTTCCAATGATTTATACAGCTTTTCTGTCATGGAATGAGTGGAACACAAACCACTTTATCACAAAAACATCCATTATCCGTCTGATAATGAATTTATTATGGGTCTTCTGAAAATATTCATACAGCAACTTGAACAAACAGTTTTGGTAATTTTACAAAGTTTTGTGAATCAGATGTTCTTTGCCTCTTGACTTCTTCTGAGCGATGATGATTGATGACAGCTGATGACTTTTCTGGGCCCATTTTAATAGGGCTTGGTTGCCACACCCACTGGACTCAGCCACAAACACTACAATGGGGAAGTCTTAGGAGCTCAGCATTGATCTGACAGAGCGCATTTCAGGAAAGTCCCTTGGAGCCATTTCAATGCAGGTACAGGTCCCAGGATCAACTGTAAAAATAACGGTTTGTACATATAAAGTTTATGACACAGTTGTGTCACTGCCACGATCAGGAAGAAAACACAAACACATCACCTGGATGTCAAGAGTCAACCAAAAACCACCAAACAGCAAGTCAGCAATGAATTAGAAGCTGCTGGAAGACAGAAAACATTTGACCATGACTGAATATCTATTAGACAAAAAAAGTTTTAAAGAAGACAGTGAGGGATTTAATCACAACTAACTTATGTACTTTATTCATTATTACTCGGAATGTATAAGTGGTAAATGCAGAAAACATCCTCTGAATTTCTCCCATTTTGGAAAGAGCACTGTTTTGCTGAAAGCAGCTCGCATAAACTACACGGCCTTGGAGCAAAGCCACATCACACAAAAGGATAATTATTTATTAGTCGAGGAGAGGGGGAGTTGAGTGTGTGTGTGTGTGCGTGTGTGTGTGTGTGTGTGTGTGTGTGAGTGCTTAAGAGATAGAGGTTTTGACCTTGAACTCAAGCTTAACTCGATGTGGAACTACACAGGAATGCAGTAACTTGGAATATGCCTATAAATTTGAGACAGCTGCTGTGGATCTTTTCACATTATTATATTTGTCAGATCAGCAGTCGGGTTCCTCCTTTTTTTCTAAAAAGTTGGAAACCGTGACAATGAGTTGCAAATCAGTTTTAAAAATACACTGCGCTACATTTAGTGTGGCACAACGGTTCATTATTATAGCTCAGATGTGATGAGACCGCAGTAATCTTGATTAAAGAGGAAAAGAAATTGCACATTTCATTGTTTGTATTACTGTCTTAGTAAGTCCTGAGGTCACTCAAAGACATAACAGGCTGGATGGAAACCAGAGGAGCTGCAACCTTTATAACAATCGTCTGATGGATGAGAATCATATCTCGTTTGAATGTAGGAATGTAAGTATGATGACTTATATAGACAGAATTCTGCCAAAGGATTATTCAAACCACTCATCTATGTTTAGATTATTTTGCTATTACAAGCAGAAAAGCCAAAAGTTATTTGTAAACTGCCTTACTGAAGAATGTCATATTACTTTACTTTAACATTACTTAGGGCTGGGCATAAAGGCCTTAAAATAACATCAAAGGCCATGTCACTATACATACCATATATACCTCCATATTTTTAAAATCTTCTCAAAAGCACTTCATGAATGTTATGACTGGACGACAATATCACATATCACACTGTTTTCGAGCCAACAGGCCCTAACTCGATAATGGTATTGCAACAAATCATTATAAATCATCCGCCAGTGAATTAGTTTTACTCAGTGACTTCATCACACGCTCATTTGCATGTAATGCATACAAATTTAGAAGACCAGGGTGATGTTGAGGTGAAGAGTGTCAGCCAGTTCCTCTCATCAACATCTGGAATATTAGTCTAGGATTCCAGTGAACACCAGTGACCCCGAAGTCGACTTCAGCAGAATTGGTGGGTGGGTGGGTGGGGGAGGGATACTAGAAACGGGCACAGAGAGGGGAATAGTGATACACAATTGCAGAGAAGGCAAGAGCGAGAAGTCTTAAAGTCAATGCAAGAGTGATGAAATAAACCGGCAATCTGCTGAAGTGGCATTAACAGAGCCTCCTGTAGGTCCTCTCTGTCATTATTTCACAATGTCACAGATGTGTCGCTAGTTGACCTTTTAATTCCAGTGTTGGTGACTTTTCCTGCAAGTTCAGTTGCTACAGCCCTGCAGATGCTGCAGTTTTTAACACATTGATTGTATCAATAATGATGATGTATTAGTAACAGTAATTCTGGTTGCTGGTGCAAAACCAGTAGTGTTGACGGGATACAGTGCAAAATAGATAATAATAACTATACTAGACAAACTCCCATTCATGTGATACAACAAATGGGCCTAAGAACTGTCCAACCGTTATACCTTCTGGGAGATTGTTTCGTTGTCCTGAATCCATCATTTTGACGTTTTTTGCTCAAACTGGTTCAGAGTTCAAAGTAACAGAAATTGTTGGACACCATTTGACAAGCCTGCTGGTGCTTAAATCTTCTAAGACTACAGTAAAATAATGTCCCAGTTTTTTTGCGAGAAGAGGAAATATCAGTCTTATGGTCCAAGCGTATCTGATAACATCCATTACAACGGTCATAACCTTACGCATGTTCCTAAGAGCTAAACGCGGATTCGTCTGGGTGGTTTGTGCTCACTGGGAAGATAAAGTGCTCCCTGACTATTCTTGGAAATAAACGAGTGCAAAGGCAGAACCGTACCCCTGAGGAACACCCAGACATTCAGCGGATGTCCACGTAGCGACTTCAAAATAGTAGCAAAGAGGATTAATTTCTCCCACAACAATTTGAGAAACCTCCTGCGGTCCGCCCACGACAAACAAATAAAGTTAAAATATTGTACTGCGTGTACAAAAGGTTGAGGCACAATCAAAAGGGCCTTGCCAAAAATCAGACAGAGAGATAGAAAATGCAGCGCCTCCGAGCCAAGGCAAATGCTGGTCATGCCTTCCCCAGTGGAGTCTTTAGCGGGGATTCATCAAAAGTGACGGGGGCCGGGAGAAAACAACCCTTTCAGCCCCGATGACGGATGGCAGTCCCCAAATACACCCATTCTTCCAGATCAATCTCTGGTTAACTCAGGGTTTAAAACAACATTACTATGCAGAGGAAGGGAAATGGTCAATACTGCCTCTGACCCTTAACCAGAAATACACAAGGCTCAAACTTTCTACCGCGTAATGAGTACGGGGGAATTTGAGAGGGGTTCGTTTCAGCCAGGGTGATATTTGATAAACTACACAGATATGTGACCTGGCAGGAGGACACATGTCAAACAAATTGCTTTTTCCATTTTCATAAAAATCTGTATTCATGCTACTGCAGCTAAAGATAGACAGTTTATTAAGCTGAGGACTGGTTCGTCAAAGGGGCATGGTTTACTTACAGTTTTAAAGAGGCAATGCGTAAAGATTGTCTGTAACACAGTACGTAGACATGACGTCAAAACTGTAATTTCTTCACATTTTCTTGATATTAATATATATATTTTTTATGTTTTAAACTAAAATTCTGCCTGTTGTAACTATTAGTAATCCGTATTTGAATTGCATGTGACATTATCATTGAACCAACGTGCAGGAGAAGACTGCCGAACAGGTGTTATTCTGATGTGCTGACAGCAGCATAAAAAGAGGCTTGATCCTTCACTTCTCTGTGTGGGTACGAAAAACAAGCTGATAACAAACAAAACAGCAGTGTGTTGTAACGTTTCATCACTTCCCCCTATCTGCTTGTGGTCTCTGAGAAATGATTACTATTTAAAACAAAAGTCAGGCAAAAACAATATCCCTCTGTCTTCCTTGGTACTTTCTCAGAAAGATAATATGGAAGTGTTGCCAGGCTTCTGTCCTTTGAGATAACAAAATCTGAATCCTCACTTATTGCTTTATGCAGCCTGGATACATTAAGAAACATTTACATTTTACCTCTCGAAAGACAAACCGGACTGCGCTTCAAACAGCACGAACATTGTTCCTCTTCCCTGTGACTGACCGACATGACAGACCATCGTCAGTTTTTAATTCGCTCTCATGTCAGCTCTGAGCGCTCTTCAAAGTGTTGCGTATCAGAGTTAGAGATAAGACGCAGAGAAGAAAGATCTGTGGGAGAGCGAGCGTTTCCATGGTTCAAGTGTCAGACACAACACCGGTCCAGTGATCTTTCACACACCGGTTCTCATCACTTGTTGATCACCACCTTTCCCCTCTAGTCCAAAACCCAAGACACCCCACATATTCATACACATTCAAGCTAAACCTGGATCATGAAAAGAAATGATGGATATATTCTTTGATACTGTCAACAAATCTAAAGAAAAAACCAAAACCATAACTGCATGCGTCTATCTCAGGTTAACTGTGGCCTTCAGCCCAAAGCCAACTAGTTCCTTGTGAGGATGCTTACATTACTTTAACATTAACACATTTGTTGCACTAATGAGTATTTATGAAAGAAGGACTGCCAAGAACATTACAGATGCCCGTCTGCCCAACATTACTGACACTGGTGACGAGGTTAGCAATACAGACATATATGCTGCCATGCAACCAGCTTACAGATCAGTTACTTCCTCAAGCCGTCGGACTCCTCAACTCCTCCTCCATGGTCTTCAAAGTAAAATGACATGGCATTTTACATTGACGTGCACATACTGTAAACTCAAACTACATTATAGGTATGTATGCGCATACACCGATCAGGCATAACATTATGACCACCTGCCTAATATTGTGTTGGTCCCCCTTTTGCTGCCAATACAGCCCTGACTCGTCGAAGCATGTACTGCACTAGACCCCTGAAGGTGTGCTATGGTATCTGACACCAAGATGTTAGCAGCACATCCTTTAAGTCCTGTAAGTTGCGAGGCGGGGCCTCCATGGATCGGATTTGTTTGTCCAGCACATCCCACAGATGATCGATTGGATTGAGATCTGGGGAATTTGGAGGCGAAGCCAACACCTCAAACTCGTTGTTGTGCTCCTCAAACCATTCCTGAACCAATTTTGCTTTGTGGCACGGTGTATTATCCTGCTGAAAGAGGCCACAGCCATCAGGGAATACCGTTTCCATGAAAGGGTGAACATGGTCTGCAACAATGCTTAGGTAGGTGGAACGTGTCAGAGTTACATCCACATGGATGGCAGGACCCAAGGTTTCCCAGCAGAACATTTCCCAAAGCATCACACTGCCTCCGTCGGCTTGCCTTCTTCCCATAGTGCATCCTGGTGCCATGTGTTCAAGGCAAGCGACGCACACACACCTGGCCATCCGCGTGATGTAATAGAAAACGTGATTCATCAGACAAGACCACCTTCTCCCATTGCTCCATGGTCCGGTTCTGATGCTCATGTGCCCATTGTTGGCGCTTTCAGCAGTGGACAGGGGTCAGCATGACACCCTGACTGGTCTGCAGCTATGCAGCCCCAAAAAACAAAACAAGGCAATGTGCTGTGTATTCTGACATCTTAACTTCTTCAACAATTTGAGCAACAGAAACTCGTCTGTTGGATCGGAGCACAGGGGCCAGCCTTCGCTCAAGAGATAGTACTTGTGTAGCCCGAGAAAATACCACAAATGAGCAGGAAGTAGCTTTGAATGCAATTCACTGACGACACCTCTAATAACAGACAAATGTGAACAACAAAAACCAACAAGGCAATCTGAGAGGGCGACCACGACCACTACAGGAGAACAAGCAGCTGCTTCACCCACTGGTCCCGGACCTGTGTTCTGCAGCACAGAGAGAACTGAGGGTTCTGTCACCTGCAGCACGTTTACACTCTGAATGTAGAAGTGTTAGTAAACAGGGCCTTGATGGTTGTGTCTGAAACTGTTGGAACTTTGATCTTTTAAAGTTGCGTATGGGGTCGTGGAAAGGTGACGGTGCACCTGCACGAGAAAGTTTTTGTTCTGTCTGAGATCAATCAGCACTGTGTGTGTGTGTGTGTGTGTATCAAAAATGACCCAAAGACAATCTTTGTACCCAAGTGGAGTACAGCATCCATGTAAATATGAATAAAGGCAATATTTCCCTTTTTCTAATGTTGGGGTCAGTTTAGGTCATAAAATTTCAAGTTGAACAAACAACATTTAAGGCGTTTTCTCTGCTGTTAAACACAGTTTTGGGTCATTTTTGACCCAAAGACAACAGGAGAGTTAAATGAAGCTTGATACCGTGACTCTAAATAAAATGGTGTCCATGTTCATTGTAATGGTGGTACGCGTCTCCCAGCCAAACCCAACACATGGTATTGTCATTTTTTGCAACTTATTGTGTAATGTCATGGTATGAATATATACTTACACACTACTTACAATCTCCTACTGGTAATTAAATAAGTATATCATGAAGTGATTCCGGAAAAACACATAGAACATTAAGTATCTAAGTATTTTCAGAGAACGCAATCACTGGACATTTTGCATTTTGAGTTTCCATCAATAGTTTTTCTAGCTATTGGTTGGATTGGCTAAACATTATGTTTTCCTCACTGGATACTTTTCTTATTATCATTTCCCAAAGATAAACATGATAATGGTTCGTCTTTTGAAACCTTGCTTAAAGCTGTACAGATTGCAATTATTCCGCTAAACTGTACATCTCACTGATGGAATTGGCTGTGAATTCAATAAGGGAGAATTAATGTAGTTATAGAGGGTGTCATTAAGGAATGTAAATTATCAGAGACTAATGAAACACTGTCATTAAATTAAACAGCACAAGCTGGAATAAAAAGACACTGGGCTGACTGAATGTTCTCTTAAAAATGAGAAGCTTTAACTCCAAATCGACTTCGCTTTCAGCTGAACACCTTATGTCTCATCCCAGCAGGTGTCTGTGTGTCAGCATCAAGGCCAGCCTTTATCAGGTCTTTACAGTAAACCACAGCCTCTTCCATGCTGTCACACCCTAGCAGCTGTGGCCAGGGCGTAAGCAGTCATCAGAAAACATTTCAGATATCTCTAGCGGTAACTGTCTGTTGTCATACCCTTGAGCCCCATCATGAAGCTCGACAAGTTTACGGGATGACTCTGAGGTTTGTGCACAATGATGGGAAAACAGCACAATTACCACAATCATGTGAGCGTGACTTCTGACACATTCACTTTAGGGAAATGCCGATTTACTGCAACTTTCTCAACACCAATGCAAAATATTTAGCCATTGCACTGATTGCTGACAACAATGTGGCTGATTTGTAAAACATTTCTCATGCTATACCTCTGTGGTCTATTTATCATTTTGTAGATTACACAAAATAAGACATATAATTCCTACGAGACACAGTATAGCTTTTTGTGATACAAAAAAACAAACTAAAAACATTTGTCATGAGTCCGAGCAATTAAAATCACTACTGAGACAGTTCTAATGGTTGTCTGTTCTCTGTCTTCAGCATTGTATTTATCAGCACTGATGAAACAGTCTGCATGGTATCGCAAAGGCAAAGGGTCACACAGTTTAACATGCCTCTAATTAGTATTTCTGAGATCTGGCATGTATAGCTTCAAGCCAAATGTTGTGCAATGTATCCCCAATTGAAACAAATCTGATTCTTTGTTTGACTGCGCCTTATTGCCTCTCCTAGCCTCCTAGTGAGTGTGTTTAATATAAACACACGCTGATGACAAGAGACCACTCCATCATTAACAGAGCCCTGGTCCTACTGCAGTGACTCGATCTATCTAGAAGGGGAACTTCAGAATTCCTGGAAGACTGTAGCTTTTTTTTTTTTTTCTAATGGCTGCTGCCATTAGGTTGAAACAGCACACACACATTCCACATAGGGGGATTAACAGACGTCAGATAGCTCAACACCACAAACCTTTGATTGATTGCTGCAGCCTTTGGTGTGATATGAAGCTGGTCGTTAAGTGATATGGCGAGATAACAACGGTATTTCACGTAGCAACGTTTTCCCGGTCGTGTTTTTGCTGCAGATCGCTTGTTACAGTATGGTCATGTCAGTAACATCTAAATGTCAGATGAAAGAGCAATGCAATTCTACTTCAATTGATCAAATAAACAGTAAATGGATTGCACTCAGTCGGAGGTGTGCAGCTGTGCTGTGTGATTGATCATCTGGTGGCAGAGGAGATAAGTGATCACAGGGACTGAACAGCTATCACAGCATTCAGTAAGGTGAGTTAAGTGCAGACACACATGTGCACACACACATGCACAAACACACACACACACACACACACACATAAAACACACACACACACACACACACACACACACACACACACACACACACACACACCAATGCACACATCAGAAGGACAAGGCATTTTTCATTATACACATTGTATGAGGTCTGGTTTTGTTAAAGGTGCATCAATTCACTTGTGGCCAGTAGGGGGCGGAAAAATACAAAAACATACTGATAGATATTAGAGGTGTGAATCTTCACCTACCTCACAACACCATACAATTCACCTGTCAATGATTCCAATTGCACAAGAACTCTAGATGCATCTTGATGCATGCATTGCATCCCCCATTTTGTATTTTACGGCACTACTTTTTCATCAGCTGATACTAACAATAAGATAAATCTAACTCCTTTTTAATTTAGACAGACCTTTCAAAAATTAGACTAGAGGTAATGTAATATAAAAGCTGAATCTTTTCAATAAGAATATCCTGATCATGAACATAATCATTACAAAATCAAAACATAACTGGCCTCACTGTATTCTTAACAGCTCAAGATGTTGGCTTCAGGTGAAAACCGCTAATGTGGTTAGTTATTGTTGTGCAGCAGAAGCTACACACAGTGTTTGTCTCGTCCAGTTTGTATTCCTTGCGAAAAATTGGATAGATGCCCATAAGTCTGCTGTCAAACATTAGATGTGTTTTTTTAATCATTCATTGCTGATATTTCCCCTCTTCGGATAGCTCCCAGCATGAGCAACGTGAACGTAATGTTCGCCCACAATTCAGTGTGAACTTCTCAATTATCTGAGAATCTGAAATAAGAATCATTTTTTGATTGATTAATTAATCAGTTAGTCTACAAAATGTCAGGTCAAGTTTCCAAAGCCCAAGGTGATACATCAAATTTCTAATATTTTTATCAAATCTTTGTTTTTAGAATGAACTACTCAGTATGACAAGGGTGTACTGGCCCTCTGGCCCTCATCTTACTGTATAGGAGCAATTAGCTGAGATATTATAACACAAGTAATGAACAGAAGTTAACTAGTCTTTGCTGTGAAACTTATTCTGAATTATTTGTTCACAACTACTAGATGGTAGCCATGCAAGCATATTAACCACAGGGTTTATATATCTACAGCTGTGGACAGTTAAGATCCATTAGAAGCACCCCATGGGATTATGCATGTCTTTGACCATTGTGGACTTTAATATCTTCGCACTGTTTGTTTATTTGTTTCTTGTATTAGTGTGTACATTTGGGGAGGGTGAGTCAGCTTAGCGAGTAATTAACAAGCAATTCGCTCCACCTAGGGAAGCAGGGAAGTTACTCATGCGATGCATGCTGACAAGGTCACTGGCTGATAGATGAGCCTGAGCGAGGGGATTTTTCAGAGATTGTGAAGGCAGGCTGAACTGTGGGAACCAGACAATTAGTGGGTGGAAGGTAGGCAGCCATGTTGGATGATGACCATGAGACTACTGGCTTGCATGGACACTCACCACTTGGCTGCCTGACAGGGAGAAAACAGACACCTGGGCTCGACTAACTCTTAAACCACAGTCATTTATCTTGGAGGAGGCTGAGCAGGCAATTTGCCAGCAGTTTAGGAAGATAGATATATAGACAATATAGACACACTGTGAACATAAATATCTCTGACATACAAAACATGAACATTCATACATATTCACTTTTGGATATATATATAATAGCCTATTGTCTCATATCTTATACATTTCCTTGATATAACTGGCAAATATAGAGATGGGATCACACACGCATACACACAATCATAGACAGAGACTCAGTCACTTAACACAATATGTGTGCCTATAAACATCAGGTCAAATCTAGTGTATCAACATTTCACTCTTTTCTCAATTAATCCAAAGCTATTTTGAAAAATGACATGTGACAGCAGCTGTAAGGTAGGCTTGGTTGGATCTTTAAAACTCTTGATATCCAGACAGCAATCAATAAAACAACTGCTCTGATAAAAACAAGAAAAAAAAATCAGGTATTTGTGGCTGCTGTGGGCTTCTAATAAGCACGACCAATCATTTAATTCAGCCGACATGAAAATATCGGATGGGATAACCTGCCTTTCTACCTACGAAATTGCCTGCCAGTCTTCCACAAAGCTAGGCCGATATATTGCTAAAAAAAATTAGCAGGCTAGTCTCACATGAATGGCAGAGCAAGTGAAGCCATGTTGGTTGTTTATGTTCCTGATGATAATATTATATGTGAGGGAGACATGGGGTGGTCAGAGATGGTTGGGGGTGTTAATGATGTGCTGCGATCACAGAACACAGGCCCTGAACCTGAAGTCGCGATAGCAGCGGCAGACTCTCATTCTAGCACAGTTAAGCACTGAGCGACCGCAGTGAGGTATGTTCGTGACAGCTTCTTTCGCTTGCGTTCATTTGCTTGTGGCATTCAGCAGCTCTTTATTCGACTAATGAAGTTAAGAGAGCTTGTGGAATGAAGCGACCTAGCTGCTAACACTTCCCCCGCTGGCCAGCAACAGCTACACAGCAGTTGGTGTCGTTGTAGTCAGGCGGTGTGCTTTCATGTGTTTCTGATGAGTTGCTATCGGTGAGATACTTTCAAAATCTAGCTTGCACTCGCTGGTCTCTACAATCTCATCAACCTCAGCTTAAAAGTTGCACAATGCAGTCGTGGGTGTGAAGTTTTAATCAGAAGAGAAAGATCATCATTGACTCATTTTTTTTATGGTGAATCAAAATAAATAAACAAACCATCTTTGTTTTCATGACTGAAAAAACTAACTTTAAAGGACAACGCATATTAATACCGTTTTTCTTTGTTTGTTTCTTTGTTTGGCAGACCCTGCCACATTGCTAGCTTCAAACAGTGTTCTGGGGATCCTATATCCTTGACTGAGAACTGAGGGCTTATTAATACAGCTATAAAAAGATATATATATTTCTGAATTTGTATTATTACCTCAATATTTTGAATGTTTCAATTCCACGTCTGGATTCCTTCTCCAAAACTACATAGTGCCCCTTTAAAAAGTGCTTTTTTTTTAGTTTTTTTTTTTTTAACTTACAGTGAAGTATACTCAAGCAAAATAAAAGTAAATCTCACTAGAGTTAGAGCATTTACAGGCAAAAAAGCTAATTTGTGGAGTCTGATAAGAGTCTATCACAGAATGGCTAGAAAAAGAAAAAGAGAAGTTTCACAGAAATGCCATTTAACATAGAACATTACTTTTCCTGAAAAGGTACGCAGAGATGAATTATCTTTGGCAATATCTGCAATGATTTCACAACCATGAGGAAACTGATGACTTTAAGACGTGCAGTGCCGAACCAAAGTGGAATGACCAACACTATTCCACTGAAGTCTGCCCTCATTCAGCAACACGACACACCCACTCAGGCATCAGTTAAAGTTGATGATAACACACTCGATTACATCCAGTGAAGCCTGCATTGCCAGGTTACGTTTAGTATGATATAAAACAGACTAAATCCGAGTTTAATACATGTACCAGGTACAGCCTCGTTGGATTTAAAAGGTTTACTCCAGTCCAATACCAATGCTATTTTCAGGACATTGCTGTCATGACTACTATTTAGGTTATTAAGCATCATACCACACTGTGGCAGTTTTAAAGACCTTTTAAAGAAGACAAAAACAATGTCTCACATGCACCTGGAGCTTCAAAGCCTCCCAAAACTCTTATTCTGGCCTTGAAATACACCAGACACTTGACAACAGCTGTTAATCAGATAATGAAAGCCTCGCAGTTACACAAGCACACTTGTGGAGAAGCGGCTATAAATTCTTCGCCGTGACAGCATACGAGGGAAGGGAGAGAGTGAGTGTGGGATTTGGTACCAGGCACTTGCCTTCCCAATAGAATGACGCAGCATACCAGCACTATGGTGAAACACTCCACCGGCCATTTCCCCTTCAGCGCATTATTTTGGGGCACCTTTCCTGCTGACCGCAACAGAGCTCAGTTCCCTAATAGTAACTGCGAAGACATACATGCAACAAGGAGACATTCAAGGAATTATGACAAAGCATGACGCGTCTCTGAATTCATCGAATACCCTAAAATACACATATTTATGAGACAGATGGACTGCGAGCTCCGGTGTCTTCTCTCTGGGACTCGCACCTCAAATGTTTGTAACCTAACTACATACTTTCAGGGTGAACTCCATCTCCACTTACCCTTTTCACCTCACTCACCTCAATCAACAAGCGACCTGCCATGGTAACAATAGACAGGATCACACCCGCCGCACAAGGGTTAGGGTTAGGCGGGGGCACGGTGGAGGAGCGCTGCCCTCTGACACCGTCAGTGTTTCCGGGTTGGGAAGGCTCAGGGTCAGGCCCGCCATGGTGGTCCAACGCAGATGGACCGCAGCTCAATCAGATAACCTCTCCTCTGGGGATCAGGTTCACCTCTGTAACTCTCATCCAAGACATCCAGGGTTAATCCCCCAGAGGGAAGACTGATATCTGGATTAGAAAGAATGAAAGATGAGGATATGTTCTTGGTGTCTAATAAAAATTTAGAAGGTTGCATGACCTCTGAAAGGGAAGGGGGGTGCACTTGATGAGGCTATCTGGGAAAATGTTCATTCAAATCCAATAATGTATGTGTTTAACAGTGGACCGTGTCTTAATAAGTAGGTAACATTAAGTTTTTTAAAGTAACCTTGTTGGAGGAGTGACCTCACATCACATACCAGGCATCTCTCCGAAGCGGTTTTTAGGTTTCTGCAGCTTTAACAGCACGACCCGGAACAGCAAGAGTCTCCCCGGCACTGTTGCCTTTTCCTTTCCGCTCAGGTCTCAGCAGTGGTGAGAGCGTGGATTTCATCCTCCGAGCTCACAAAATCACCTAAAATGAGCGTCCCGGCGTTTATCGACATTACGGAAGAAGACCAGGTACGAGTGATTTCTTTAAAACACCCGCCTTTGTGTCGTTCTACCGGCGGTTGAGTCGATAAATGGAGGCTATCTAAACCGGATAAGTTAGCATGCTAGCTGGCTAAGGTGCTAACCGTGCTTAGCTGCTGACAGGTTAGCTACATGCCGACATATGTGAAGGTACATTACGACTGTATACACCATAAAACACAACGGTAAAATGATTTATGTGCGAATCAGTTGAAAGTCGATCATATTAGCCGTGTTTAGCTCAATAAATGTACCTCTGTTTCTATCAGATAAGGCTTAAAATGTTGTAATGTTAGCTTGGAGTGCTAGCTGCTGAGCGAGCAATCTAAATAAACAATGGCGTAAGAGAAAATAACTGCCCACACAAAGCTGGCTGTTTGTAAGCCATGATAGCTGAGAAACCTAGATAAAATAAAACAACATTTTGACGAACTACCTTCCTCTGTAACTGACTGCAGCAAATTATCTTTTGTCGTTATCTAAATACTGTTAGACATGTGTGGCTTGGTACTTCTTGTGCTGTTGGGTTTTATTTTAGCACTAACACTTTATTTCACTGTCTGGCGTCACAGGCTTCAGAGCTGAGAGCCTACATCAAGTCTAAAGGAGCTGATATATCAGAAGAAAACTCTGAAGGTGGACTTCATGTAGATCTGGCTCAGATCATCGAGGCGTGCGATGTGTGCCTCAAGGATGATGACAAAGGTATGTGATGATGAACAGTGTTTCACCCATCTACTACACGTTAACTGCCATTAATAATGTCTATTCGTATTATATACACCTGGCTCTACAACCACTCATTTTGGGGTACAACTTCTAATTCCTTGGGTCACTCTTTGTCACTCCCTCCACAGATGTAGAGAGCGTGATGAACAGCATCGTGTCTCTGCTGTTGATCCTGGAGACAGACAAGCAGGAGGCTCTCATTGAAAGTCTATGTGAGAAACTGGTGAAGTTCCGTGAAGGAGAGAGACCCTCCCTCAGGATGCAGCTGTGAGTCCATTTTCTTTTTGTTCCCTTAAATCTGTAAACAGTGGTGCCTCTCTTCATTGTTGTTTTGAGAAACTCTGACCAAGAGTGCAGTCCAAATGCACAGAATCTACGTAAAGTATCTGGAGATTAGCATCAGGATACTTTTAAGTTGAGGGAAGGAAAAGTTCAAGAATCACATCTCCATTTAAACACTTTGTTACAGGCTCAGTAACCTGTTCCATGGCATGGATGAGAACACTCCAGTGAGGTACACGGTCTTCTGTAGCCTCATCAAGGTGGCGGCCACTTGTAATGCCATCGCCTTCATCCCCACTGACCTCGATCAGGTATGTCTACTCACCATGATTAACTGCTATAACTGATTACAAGCACTTGCCTTGCCAGCATTGGTCATTCATTTGCTTTTAGCTGCAGGGACGGCAAAAAGAAGAAAAGAAGTCTCTTTTAAAGCCCTACAGGTTCCTTGTTTCCTCTGCAGTTCATTTCTGATGTGATATATTTGTTAATGCTTCTCAGGTGCGCAAGTGGATTGTTGACTGGAACCTGAACACAGAGAAGAAGCACATACTCTTGAGGCTGGTGTATGAAGCTTTGGTTGACTGCAAAAAAAGGTGACTACATATCAAGAAAGAAGTGTGAAATTTAAATGAGGTGTGCACCGAATCGGAAATATGACAACACAGTATTTACGATAAATAAACTCCTGCATGAAATATAAATATATGTTCATTTTATGGATGTACACACCTCTGGACCTTACATTCTGTGTATTGCCTGTCAAGTAATTTATCTCCGTAATTGTCTCATTTCACAGTGAAGCTGCAGCAAAAGTGATGGTTGAGCTGCTGGGAAGTTACACAGAAGACAACGCTTCACAAGCTCGTGTTGATGCCCACAGGTAAACTTGGCGACCCTGATTAACACAAGTCATTAAACCTAGATACAACTTATGAACCTCATACATACACAAATTACATACTGCTCATATATAAACATGTGTCTCTTATCTTTAGATGCATCGTCCGTGCTCTCAAAGACCCCAACACCTTCCTGATCGACCACCTGCTCACCCTGAAACCTGTACGCTTCCTGGAAGGAGAACTCATCCATGATGTAAGTACTGAAGAATGTGCTGTGTTTAAGTTTATAAAATACATTTGTGGCATTGTCAGATATTTGTTGGAAATAAAAACAAAAACAAACATAAAAACCATTATGTTTCAAAACAAAAATCACTCAGGACATGTTGCTTAGCAC
This sequence comes from Diplodus sargus, assembly GCA_903131615.1. Lineage (NCBI taxonomy): Eukaryota > Metazoa > Chordata > Actinopteri > Spariformes > Sparidae > Diplodus > Diplodus sargus. The sequence goes on from CAEMYA010002058.1 coordinate 873,995, forward strand.
AGCCTCTTGGCTGTTTCACTGAGTCACGGATGCATATTTTGATATGTAGTGTGAGTGACAGCTAAAGCGAACACAAGTCGATATTGACATGCCGATCAATTAAAAAGATGGAACGCTGACCACCAGGAATGTCTCTCCATTAATGCTTGAACAGGTTTAGACGATGAAAACATATTTTAAATAGTGTGTGAACATTCTGTTATGTTTATTATGTGTTCATGGGTCAACAGGCTGGCATTTCTAAAGGTTTAAATTGTTTTTAGATTGCTGTGTTAGAGCCAGTGTGATGTGCGTTTCATTAATCTGTCTCTTAACCTACCATTGGACTTGATTTCTTATGACATTACAACTGTGGTTTTACAGTCTCATAATGACATTTCTCTCTCTCTTCTTACTCTTTTTCAGCTATTAACCATCTTTGTGAGTGCAAAACTAGCAGCATATGTAAAGTTTTACCAGAATAACAAAGACTTCATTGATTCTCTTGGTAAGTATCCAGAACTTTAGATATGAATTGCCAAATTCTACACCTAAACAATCACACAGGTTATTGAATGAGGTAAATTATAGTCTGGTGGTATGTTTACCCCTAAACATTGTTGTACGTGTATTTGTATAGATACAAATATGTCTCTGCTCCTTACCATTTTACCATTTAATACTGACATATTTCAGGTGTATTCTTACTTCAAACAGTACCATCTTTAAAACAGTTTAGAGTACAGTGTTACAACACTTTCAAACCTTTCCCACTGTAAGAACCACCTTGTTATAATTTCTACACTTCAAATATACAGCTGTTACTATGTGGATTACTGTGGGGAAATGTTAAATCTCTATAAAGAAATACATGTCGGCTTGTGATTTTAATGTAATGGCAACGTTGATTCCTAGACATTTTCCCTGTATAAATATGTCAAAAAATGCATCTAAAAACCACCCTTTTAAAAAATAGATTACAGCATCTATGTAATATAAACCTGTGCCAATGTTCTGTGCTCTGTTGACACAGGACAGGAATGTGTGTGTGTCAGCAGCATGTCCGCTTTCTTTCTCACTACTAAAGGCTTAGCTGTAATTACCAGCATGTGTAGGATGGACTCTCAAAACAGACAATGTGGAGTGTTGTTTGTGTTAATGAGTAGATTCCCTGACTGCATGCTCCTAAATGTAGAAACAATTATCACAGGGAAACTCCCTCAGTCGAGGGTAATCGGCTGTGACTGTTTTGTGCTTAATGATCCCTGCGTGTTTCTCTCCAGGCCTGTCTCATGAGCAAAACATGGCCAAGATGCGTCTGCTGACATTCATGGGCATGGCGGTGGAATTCAAGGAGATCTCCTTTGACACCATGCAACAGGAGCTGCAGATTGGAGCCGATGATGTTGAGGCCTTTGTCATTGACGGTACAAGCACTTCACCTCACATTAATCTTAGCTGTCTATCCGTGTTAAGTATGTTCCGAGCTACAAGTGACTAATGGTGGAAAATGGTAGTCATTGCGTAGAATGCAACAATGATCATCAGACATGCGTAGGATTTTACAAACTACAGTGAGAAAATGGCAGAGAACCAAGAATAGCACTTTCAGTGTTTTGTGACGAGGATTAGCTTCCTCTCCAATTTCATTTTCCAGGTGCATTCACTCTTGAAGCATTTCTGTGTCAGTGGCTTTTTTATTGCTTTTCGTAAGAGTTTTTGCCGTCTCTTTATTCCCCTTCTGTCTGCTTTTTTCTTCTAGCTGTCCGCACCAAGATGGTGTACTGCAAAATTGACCAGACACAGCGAAAAGTTGTTGTGAGGTAAGCTCTTTGATCAAACTCTCATGCATAGCTTGAATGGAAAATACATTTTGACAAAATAAAGGTCTATTTTAGAGAGTCAGCGATGGCAAATTTAAGCTTCGTATCGAACCAAACCTGATGTACTTTATCTTTATCGCCATAAAACTGTCCTCTGCCCATTAAAAAAAGAAGTTCAAACTACTCATGGTGCGCCACCCCTGCACTGTTAGTTATGAGCGCATTTGTAATTGGTGTTGTTCATCTGTAATGTATCAAGCATAAACAGGTCATTTTCCAGCACACAGTTCCTCAATTCCCATCATATTATTTTTCAGTTCTTGTGACTAATGCATCAGATTATATTTCGAAAGTCGGGACTTTTTCCTAATAGTGTTTAACTCTTTACTGGTATTGAGATGTGAAAGCTGCGTTTAGAACAGTTTTTAATTGACGACATGACTTGAGAGCAGAGAGAAATGGATTAAGTCTGCCCCGTCTGACTCAATCACCTGTCAGTAGTTTACGTTACTTTCATTTTCAGTGTTTGAAACACGGAAGACACTTAAGGGAACTGATCTAAAGTGTTATTACCATTTGGCCATCACATTGTGCTGTCAACATTTACTTCATGATGATGCGCTTAGCAAAAAACTTGTCTATTGCCATTTTAATTAACAGCTGAAAATCTGTTGACGTAAAATGTTTCACTTTCATGAGTCGTCTTTTGTTTTATCTTTTTTGCTGTTCTTTTATGTGTTTACTGTAAGCCAGTACTAGGTATAAGTGTTCACTAATTTATCAAGTTCGGAGATTATTGTGTGTCTTCCTGAATTGGTCAAATCAGTCTGGTCTCTGCAGTCAAGTTTAAGGATGCTAAGAGGGTAATTGGTTCTGATCTGCAGGAAAAACTTCATCTAGGCAGAAAGAAGAAAGATTGTTACTGTTTGTAAATGTTCTGTTCTGTCTGTTCTTCCTAACTCAAACCTCCATATAGCTGTAATGTTGAGGTAGAGCATGTCTATGCCTTTTATTCACAGTAACATCTACTATAGCTCCATATTTTACATCCAGTTGGAAGTTGAAGAGTTGGAAGACACGACCTTGGCCTGCATTTATTTTTGCCTAGTTAACATTCTTGCTTTTGTGTTTTTCCACTCAATCAGCCACAGCACACACCGCACCTTTGGCAAGCAGCAGTGGCAGCAGCTGCACGACAGCCTCACCTCCTGGAAGGCCAACCTCGCAGCCGTCAAGACCAGTCTGCAGGCCTTGTCACCTTCTGCTTAATACCACCTTAACCTGACTGTCTAGACTGCCTGACCCTCCTCTATTCTTCCTTACAATCCCTCAGACTGAAATGATCAGCTTTTATATACATCCAATAAAACAACAATGGAGATTACCTGTGTTTGCGTCTTTCTTGTTGAAAAATCAAAGATCATGTGGAAATTTGGTAATGTTACAAACAAAGGAAGTTGTTTAAAACACAACGGGGTCTTGAATTTGATAGATGAACATCCAGAAGCTTAACTGTGCCTTAATGGATAAATAAGTACAGTATATAATCAGTCTTTTCAGACAACTACCACCACTGGCTGCCTTATCTTTTTAGAAAGCCATACAGTGACTCTAATGGGGGCTCGTCCTGCTGCAGCTTTGAACATCTGGCTTCAGTTATGGGACATCATGCCAGTATTGGATGAGCTGTGACTTGGGGATGACAAATGGCCTGCAGTGAGAGGGTCGCTTGTCTGGGAACACATGGGAGGTGACAATAGCAGAGTGAACTGACGATGACCCTGTCTGGTGAGGTCAGAGCTGCATTACTGTAGCATCAACACTTCAGGCTTGCGGCGTGGGCTGATTCATTGCCGCTACAAATTTGAAACTGCCCACCAGGTTTAATAGATGCTGTTCAGCCGCAGTCAGCATGAGTCACTGTCTCTTGCGTTGTGTGAAAAGTGGAAAAACAAAGACTTTGAAATTCCAGTGTTCCAACTTCACCCTGTTTTTCTCCCCATTGATGTAAAGTGCCATTTATCCCGCATTAAAGATCTGTTCTCAGGCACCAGTCCAGAGCATTAGGATGTGGACTCTAGTGATGTATGGCCCGAGCATTAGGTGTAAAAGGGGTCTGATGGAGTTCTCTCCCTCAGGGGCCGTGATGAAATCAGCACAATCTGACAAAGTGCAGACTACTGACATTGCGCACTTTGAGTACCAACCCCCACCAGAAAATACACGGTACTTCTTCTTTGACTAATAAAGCCACAGCTCAACCTTTTTAACCTTTTTTTTTATTCAGTCATAATTTGATCATTCCAGCCCTGCCACTGAAATATTTTGACTCAGATTATGTGGGCATTAAATGTATTCATTCATTCATAGTGTTCTTCTTTTGCTATCATCCCAGAGGTCTGCCGAGGCTCACCGCTCACTTCATGTCCAGTTGTCCACAGGGAGCAGCATCTCCGACTCTTATCAGCGGGTGTAAATCACAGAACACATTCTCAGGAGCGTAACCTCATCACAGCCACCCGCAAGGTGGAGCGCCGAGCAGATAGAAGCTAATGTGACCGAGGCTTAACAGAATGTTTGCAAAGCCTCGCCTCTTGGTTTCCATCTCTCAGCATATGCTCCTTTTTTTTTTTACGTCTCAGCAATACTTTTCTCAGTCTGGACAGCGACCTCTCGCTCTTCTTGTCTCTAATTTGTATCATTGGCTTTAAGTAACTGTTTTGTGGATGGCCTGTCATGTGAGATGTCCCAGATGTAAAGACTGTGTGCTGTGGTTGGTTTATCTGGTGCAAGTGTCACAACCCCTTCTTATCAAAGTTGGATAGAGGTGGTTCTGCATTGTTCAGTGATGAAAAGCAAACAAGTTTATATTCCCTTCGGAGGCTGAGCTGCTTTACTGGCCCCATTTTGCCCGTGTAGCTCAGGTAATCAGCAAATGTGGAAAGTAGCTGAACACAGTTAATCCAGTGGTGGACTTACAATACCATTTCTATTATCTGCATATTTATACTTCTTTTCCATTCTTGGCTTGTCAAAATCCTTCTGAAACGGTTAACTTTAAATAACCGTTAAATGCCAAAAGAGGTAAAATGATCCGATGGTTCACACGCAAAAATTCAAAATTAAACAACCAGCAACAGCAGAACTTTTCCCTCTTTCCCACTCTAGTAATCATGTCACGGCCCCTTGGGTCTGCCGGCTTAGAGGGAGACCAGCAACTACGCTGAACTACATTACTGTACACATGGTAAGATAACTCCTTGTCAGCTAGCTATGATGGTAAATGCTGACACATTGACATCTATATTAGGAACCTGTTATTCCAAAAATATGTCAGTCAAGGGCCATTTTTCCTCCACAATAAGCGATATTACTTGTGATGCATTGGGTGCATTTTGCTGATAGAACATTTGACCTTTTAAATGATTTGATTATACATTTGAGTATCTTTACATGGTAGGCCTCTGCACTTTTACTGAAGTAAAGGATCTGAATCCTTCTTCCACCAATGTCCACGATCCACTGTGTCTGAGCACAAACTCCACTGTGTGAGCTGGTGTGAAATAACATGAATTCCCTGGCAGTGAGACACTATTTAAAACGATGATATGGCATGTATATGCTGTAAGGTGGCAATATCATCCAACATCATATTCTAGATAAAGTCTAGGGTTTCTCATTTTCTTCACCCCTTTTCTTTGTATCAACATTCCTCTGGGAAAATGTGAGACTCTGACAGTATCCAGAGACGAAGCAAAGTACAAGAGAGGGGCTCTCACTGCCCTTCAATTAGCACCATCCAGTAGTCAGCGAGATAATGTTCAATTGCAAACTATCTCTGGTTTTACATAAACACTGGCCAAGAGGCCCAGAGTTTGAAACATAAACACTAATTTGGAGGAGAGTTTGCTGGGCAGAATGGGAAACTTTATCTTCACTGAATGTTTTGCTGTTTGTGGTGGCGTCTCTCTGAAGTTGCTATAGTCACCGTTCTCAGGGGTGGACTATGTGTGTTTTATCACAGATGCCTTTTCTCTGTCAAAATGACTCCAGAGCCTCTCGAACACAACCTTTTTCCCATACAAGGTCTGTTAAAAGTGGAGTAGTCATCAGCTCCTCAGCTACTGAGGGATCTTAAGAGAGGAGCTTTAGTGCTTTTTAAAAGAGTCCTGATGCAAAGATAGCATCGTGTTACAACAGTAATTTGTGCCCACCCATTAGAAGTGAAAATACGACATTGTAAACATGAAAAAAGACATCGCGGCTGAAGCAGTTCAGATGTTTATGTGAAAATATGGCATTTGTCCCCTTTAAGGGATCATTAAAGCGAGATGGCCCTTTAAATCTCGAGATAAACCATCAGAGCCCGTGATGTCAGTGTGTAAAATAATAGATATTTACTGTATATCAATGACATTAAATAAGGTTATAGACCCATTTAAAAGTGTTTGTGGTTTTGCAGTGTTTACTAGAGTAAAAATAACTTAAAGACATCGTGCTACAGTAGGAAATTGGTACAAAAATAAATTGAGTAAAAGTCTTTAAGTATTGGATAGTAAATGTTCTTAAAGGTGCGATATGTAAGAACAGGAGGAGTAAGCATTAGCAGAGTAACCACTAACAGCTGCTGTTATTAAGAGTGGTTGCTGTTAGTTGGCCAGCAGTGCAGCTAGTGGTCCATCCTAAGAGCTTGGGGCACTTGGAAGGTGTTTACTAGCACAGTAGGTTAGAACCGCAAGCAATAGGGGGTTTTCATGTTTTCTTCACATTCAACTGATAGTTTTTTTTTTATACATACTTAAGTTTTAAACGTACATGGAAAAGTAAATTATCAAAGTAATTTACATGTGTGTAAATACTATAGTTATGAGGATTTGGCTGGTTGATTATTGCTTTTGATATCCTGTATCAGAATCTGTGATATTTTAAATCCGGTTGCCAATAAATAAAAACTAAAGTAAGCAAATATATGTTGCTGAGTGGAGCAAGAAGTACAACTCCAAAATCAGTAGAGTGTAGTAGTAGACAGTAGTACTTCAAAATTGCACTTAAAGGTGCAAAATGTAAGAATAGGCGTCCTGCTGTCCCGTGCTAACTGTTTACTACCATCAGCTGGTTAGCTCAGTAAGCCGTTCATCTAACAGTCCAGATGGGAACTCGGATTTTGTGCTAGCACAGGAGATCACGGGCAGCGGGCTAACTGGTTAGCATGCTCACTTTAATACATACATATTCAATACACATCTGTGTGTCTTCATATTCTGTTGCTAATTTGAGTTTTTTTTAATAAACTAAAATTCTTACACATTGCAGCTTTAAGTACAGTACTTGATTAAATGTGGTCAGTTACATTCCAACACTGCTGCTTAGTGAGCTACCATGTAAACACACTATATGTCATACAACACATATAAATACATATCTCTGAGTGATAATGTGTAAAAAACAAAGGCACGTTTGCACCGTCCCCTCACATTTTATTGAGTTGCCGCTTTATCAGTGCACATTTCCTTCGATGCAACAATTACATGAACTTCAAACATGACATCAGTATCAAGTAATTAAGTTGCTTATGTGTGATGAGAAGTACAGGCCTTAAACATGACTTGCCACTGGGAGGAGTACAGCTGTTGTCTGAGTCAGAGGTCAGATGATTAACATGTAATCCTGTGTGAAAAGACTCAACTACTCCCACCTCGGTGGTTTCAGCTGCCCTCTAGCGTCCGCTTTCGTTTACATGCTTTATCACATCATCCAGGTGGACGGGATCGATTGGTCGAGTCTGCGCAGGTAGTTCAGGCACGAAGTTGAGGCCACATCTGTTTGGGAGTAAACAAGACCTTTTCTTCAACCCGCCCGGGGACTTTGTTTGGCTTCCTCTGGGAATACTACGATTGTGGATTACTGTGTTTGTTTGTCTTATTTAACTTTAAACGATGAGTTAAGGCCGTCAATAGAAAGTTGGTCAACATTGTGTCAACATTTCCTGACTCATCTTATCGGCGTCGAGGCTCACTCGGACACGTACCGACCGCTCCTTCTGGATAGGTTTCATTTTGACGGCGTTGGGCTCTGAACATCATTATGTGCCACTTTTCGTCATAGGTAATGTAAACTGCAGGTGTCTTGTGCCGTCTACGTGTCCATTAAGTAGTTTTAAAGACGATAGGTGTTGTTGTTAATGGTACTCTGCCCCCTGTTATGCCAATTAATGCCACGCCCGCTATCCGCGCGCAGGTGCACCATGTTGTTCCACCTGTTCGTACTCCTTCAGCTCCTGTCGTGTGGAGATCTGGTCTGTGTGAGGAGGCTACTGTCCACAGACGAGGAGGGGTCACAAAACCAGGAAGGTGAGATAACGCAAAAACGGATCGATTTGCCTGCACCTGATCTAACCCTAACCCCCCCTTGTTAATCGTCTTTCCTTCCCTGTCACCCACCCCAGTGTTTTTAGACGAGGGGGACGCTCACTCGTTCCTGGGTCGCCATCTGCTGTTCAACCGGTTCGACTTTGAGATCTTCGTCCCCGGGAATCTCGAGAGGGAGTGTTATGAAGAAGTGTGCAATTATGAGGAGGCGAGGGAGGTTTTTGAGAACATCCCGGCCACAGTTGAGTGATGCCTTGTTCGGCCTGCTGATCAATGACGTCATACCCAGAGGTCTTAACAGCCCACCTTACTAATGATGTTCTTTTTTTTCTTCTTTTTTTTTGCAGGACGACTTTTGGAAGAAATACACTGAGGGTAAGAAATGAGTACCTCACTATCCTATAGAGAACATCTTTTCAAATGTGTGTCATCAGAGTAGTGGACAGGTATGTGTTGTTCAGAAACACCTGTGCCTTGCCTGTAGGGAGTATCATGACCTTACTGATGCTTCAAAAACCTGTTACACCGCTTTGCACAGTAGGTTTGGAAATAATTGCTAGTTCCATAACCCAGCGTGCTGCTCGAATTGTGGGCCGCACATTCCCTTTAAACTCTTGTCAGCGATGAGGACTGAGTTTCTGAAAAGATCAAATAACTGTATAGAAATCAAACTACTCACTTCCGTTCTCAAACCAAGGGATACATGTCGGGGTGAACAAGTGGAAGCTCCCTGCGATATTCAGGTTGCCTCTCAGAATCACACTGTGCTGCTATTATCTATTAAAACCCAGCCGTGGTCTGTGATGATCCACAGATAACGACAAGCGTGGCCGGGTTGACGTGACGTCTCTTTTGGTGGGACTGATCGCTGCCGGAGTGTCCATCGTCATCGTCGGACTCCTGGTCTGGTACTTCTGTCAAGGCAAATGCAAGAACAACCTCAGCCGTCCAAAGTAAGTGTGAGGGGTGTTTATTACTATTAATAACAGCTGTTATTATTCCCGCACGCTTTCATTTTTGGTGCGGGATTGCTACCACCTCCAAGGATAGGCACACGAGCAGCATTCTTCTGTACTGTAAACCCAGATTCTTGAACACACTGACTGAGTATCTCTTGGTCTTACCTGTCAGGGCTACAATTATCGATTGATTTTTATTGTCTAAAAAATGAAATTAGAGAAAACTGTCTTCCACAGTTTTCCAAAGTCGAGGAAGCCGTAATCATATTGCTTCTTTTGTCTGATAAATTCCAAAGAAATTCAGTTAACTCAAATAAAATCAAATGTTCACACTTGAGAAGTCGGAACAGTGAAAATGTAAAAGTCAGTAATCAATGTAGATGACAATTATTTGTATTTGTATGTATTGACTAATCAACAAAGGTGGCAAAAGTACACACATTCTTTACTCAAGCGGAAGTACAGATACTTGAGTAAAGACACTGAATCAGTACTTCCACTCTTTTATTTACACAAGTAAATATATGAAAGTCCAGGCTCTGAACTGTAAAGAAAGTATAAAAGTAAAAATGCGTGGCCGGGTTTTCAGCTGATGTTTAAAACAGACCACAGATTCTGAAGATCTGATGGATTGGGGAAGGCTGTGCCAAAGTTTTGGTGCTGCCAGCGCAAACGATCACCTTCGGATTTGAAATGTGAACGGGGAAAAGAAAGTATTATTTCTTGGAGCCAACAACTACAAACAGTTAACCTAAGGCAGTAGGTGGGGAATGTATTGCTTCTCAGAATCTGGTTCAGTTGCCTGGTTCAGTTTCATCCATCTCACTACCTTTTGTCACCACACGCATTTTCTTTGCCATTCAAGTCTCCCTCACTGTTTCTGTCTTGTTATGTCTGCCGTGCGTGCTGTGCGCTAGGTTAAAATCAGTCGTGTAATGTTTGGAAGGTGGCATGCTGTGCTAGTGATGTAAAATAAAAAGAATCGATAATTCCCCCTTAAGTGCATTATAACTAAAGTAACAAGCCTGTTTTGAAAATATAAGTAGAAAGAAGGGAGTTAAAGTAACGAGTTGTACCAGTATCTGAAAAATCTGCTTAACTACAGTAATGAAGAATTGTTCTGTTCTAACAATATGTCACTGCGTCACGCCATGCACTGTAAATGCAATGTATTGTGTATGGTTCTTTAACGAGACTAAAGTGAAGCTAAATCCATGAAGGCGTTAAGTAGGCCACATATGAATAACATGATGTCTTTATAACCGTCACAGCTCCATGCGGGCGCGACCAAGGAGGAGTAATGCTACATTAATAATGCGACGGCTCGAGGAGGTGGCCTTAAATCCCATGCCCATTCCCCCTATGGAGGAAGTTGACCCCCCAGGCTTGCCGTCCTACGAGCAGGCAATCGCTAGAAGCGGACAGCACGACCTCCCACCTCCTCCCTATCCTGGGTAATTACTTATGTGTTTCTGTTTGCAGTTATGTCACCACACAGGTAATTGACAAACATTTTCATAACCCCTTTTCTTATTTTTTTGGTTTTAGCTCACAACATGGAAGTAATCGGCGGTAGTATCGTCAGGAAGACATACCAGCATGTCTGCAATTGTCTTAGCAGATAATTGACAGCTAGCATTTACTCTGTGCTGCTCTGATTTACATTGTGTACCAATTTCTCAATTATCACAAGATTTAGCTATCTCTTTGCCATTTCTAATCTTTCTTGTCCCTCCGTGTACCTTATCCTCCGCTGTGTAAGGAGCAATTTGTAAAATATGGCCAGATTAAAAAAAGAAATGAACAAACATCATCGGAATGTGAAGAAAAAACAGTGTTGACGTTATGTCACAGAAGTCTATGTACTATTTTGTTGAGATGTCTGCCGAAGCTATCATGCTAACCAGTTAGCCACGGCCCGCCCTGTCTCCTGTCTTTAGCTGGGAGATGCAAGAGCAGTGGGTTTCGCTACTTAGTGTATACAAACTCACAAAAGTCCTCAAGAGAGGAGATATATTTTTACACCTATTTTTCTTACTAAGCAGAAAATTGCGACCATACACTGTTTGGAATCAAGTTTTGCTCTTCTCTTTTAAGACGAGCTTAATGGCATCGTAAAAACAAACTCGACAAACTGAACAAAACTCATCAACTGTCTTGGTTTGTCTTTCCACAATCACCTCTGCTTAGGTCAAAATAAATCCTCAATTCACTGCCTAAGAATGTGAAAATATTCCAGCTCTGACGGCAGCTGATCGAAAGTACAGCCAGAAGTGTACCTAGCAGTAGTAAGCGGTTATGTTGCCCCCCTACAGTGTTGGAGCTACCTTTCTAATTTCGGCCATTTCTTACAAATTACACCTTTTCACCTGCATTTTCCAAAATGTCTTGCATTTGCCGCTGTTCACTATTTTCATTGTGTGATTATGCTAAGTTAACCCCAACCTTATGCCGAATAAGCTTTTTAATACACTGTTCCCAGTTTGCTGCTTTTTGTCTAAATGAAAATGAAGAATACATAATTTGTTGGACACAAGAGCTTTAAGCTGCTGGAATGCGTGAGCCCATGAGGAGCGGTTGAATAGGAAGGCTGAGAGCAGGTTTGGGATTATGTGTCATTACACATGAAGTATTAATAGCAATTGAAGAGAGACAGCAGCTAACTGTCTCATACAGAAGGAAAAATAGTAACAGTAAAAGTGATTTTATTGGTATGATGGTTGATGATATTAATATACTGTATTAAAGAAAATGCTTTTAAGGATAAGTGTTTTTAATGCTCAGGTTGACCAGCTTGGTTTGATAAGATTCACTTTGTACTTACAGCTGTATATCTTCATCTTTCATCTTTTTGTTTTTTATATGCACTTTCTTGCTTCATAAAGTTCGAGTGTGTGAGGAAGTTATGTAGTTGACACACCAACTAATGAAAATTCTCTTAATATGAAGTAATGTGAAGTCATTTTTTACTTTCAGTATCTAGATTGTGTTTAATTGTTAATTGCAGGCAGAAGCTCCTCAAAGGATTTTTTATATGTAACGTGAACAGGATATTTTCGCAATTTTGCAAGAAAACTACAGCTGTGAATAGCTATTAATATGAAAGCTTAACAAATGTCAACAATTATCATTTGTAAAGGACGCAGCACAGCAGTTTGTCCATATACAGAATGTTGTCCCATACACAGTCACTCCCTTAACTGAGCATTATACACGGCTTAGGATGCTGGTGACTCATTCTCAATAGGTGAAGCAGAAACACAAGAGTTAAAAAGTTATTGTGTTTAATAATGACATCAGACAGATTTTATTCTGGCTGATTTGAAGATTTAACTACTTGAAATGAAAATCTTTTATAGATGTTTTAAATAAAATGGATATTTTAATTATCTTTGTGTCTCATCTTTCAGCTGTGTTTGTGTGTCTGTGTGCACGATGCATCTGTACTAATTTTCACATGATATTTAGGGTGAATAAAATGGATTCAATTGATCACCATCATCTTGTGTCTGTTAAACAAATCTGAAAACATCTGTCACAAAGGGTACACAAAGAATGAATACTGTATGATTTGGCTGCAGGCTGTTGTGCTGAGGACTCCACTTGAGGTTACCTTATTTTAGAACAGTAGGCTAATATAGATAACCATTTATTTTTTGCTTATTAACTGAAATAAACTGGTACAAATTTCTTGTACAATACAATAAACACACACAGTGCAATCATAAGGTGTACAGGTCAGCAGCTTTAGGTCAGCAGCTTTAGATCAGGGTGGTGGATCAAATTTCATACTTAGATTTGAAACTAAATCCAAGTATTTGTCATTTTCACAGCCTTTGGATTATGGGAAATATGTATCTATGTAAAATTAAATTGATAGGGATATAGATGGATGGAATATATGGGGGGGGGATTCAAATATATTTAAGATGCAAAATGGTACTTTTTTTATTGAATTGGTTGAAATCCTTATTTTATTTATTACAAAGAAACAAAACAACATAAAAGTAGTGCATATGAAAACAAGTCATTCTAATGATTGGTTGTTCGAAAAGGATTGGGAAGTAGTGTAACCTTATATAATCCCACCCCCTCTCATTTAATCTTTAGCTAATAATTCAGCATAGGCTTTCTTATTTAATCATTACTTAATCATCATTACTATATATACATTAATAAATACATAGGTAATATATATGCACATACATACAAACATACAAATATATATCATTTATAACCAAATATGTCCTGCAAAATATAGCTTACCAACCATTATCGTATGTATTATAGCTTATATATTGATTTTTTTTGTCTTCTATAAACATGTACTATTCCCATAATTAAATATATATGTTATGATGAGTTACGTATGTATTCACAAACACCCTCGCCATACATATCTCCATATTTACACACACACACACACACACACACACACACACACACACACACACACACACACACATTTGTATAAAAATATATACATACATACCCATTTTGCTCTCTGTAAACAATTAATTCTGAAATAACATGCAAAAAAATATGGTCACTGGGAAATAGCTCAATCTCAAAGTGGGTTTATCACAAAACTTAACTGTGATTTTATAGGTTCCAGACTAAACAGGAGGTGTCACAAATGAAGGAAATTTGCTTAATTAAATATTATCCATTCACTTCGAGTGAAATGACATTATATACAATACTACTTGAGATTTTGACATTATTCTTATAATAAACATACCCAGGCTCCTATGGAGAATTTGGAGCATGATATTAAAAAAGGTTTTTGCCTCTCAAGTGGTCCCAGGATCCCTCTAGGGGGGACGGGAGGGGAGAAGGGGGGCCTGGAGCTGAACTTTTAGGTGGAAGGAAGGAAAACTACAAAACTTCCAGCCAAAGTCTGCGGTGCATCCTGGGAAATAAACCAACATGGGTACGTGAAACCATGCAGGGCTTGCACGGCTCTCCATGACGGGAGATGAACAGAAATTAACCAAATCACTCTTGAAGGCGAGAGCTCCACGTTTATCCGGGACATAGCGCAGCTTCACGGCGGCTTCGTGTGTGCGGTGCTCGGGACGGGACTGCCCGCCTGCTCCGGTCGGTCGCTCGCTCTCTCGCTCGGTGGGTCGGACCCAGGTTGCTATGATGTGCGTCCGCTGCTCCACGAAGCTCCGTCGGGGAAGTGAATCTTTCACCGGATGATGGACAGGAACTACCCGACCTCCAGCTTTGCGGACGCGCTGGCTCCACCAGCACAGACCGTAGCTTCTTGGGCCTATGACCGCAGCACAGCTAGTGTCAAGCCAAGGTAAAAGATGAAGGAGAGGGCACCTTACGAAGGAAACGTCGGTGATGGAGGGGCCTAGCTTTAGTATAGGGGTCCTTATTGTTACGGGGAACACTGGCGGAACCGGGTAAATGTCGTAATTTTGTGGGACTTGTGGCGGCTTTGACTTGTCAGTGGTTTGGTAGCCGCCTGATAGTTAACTGTCGCCCACCTTGCTAGTTTTGGCTAGCACACCGTACCAGCAGCATGGTCCTGTACAGAGTTGGTCCACACCAGAGATTAATTTATTCAATCATTCTACGAAGTTGAGCAGCTAGGCAGACAGAACTATCCCTTTATCGGCCTGTTTTCTTCACCCACAGGTGCCCAGCAAAGCCAAAACAAGATAGGTAATTAGCCACCGATGCTAGTCATGTCAGTTATGGCACTTCAAATAAGTGGTGCATAAGTTAGCTATTGGTGTTGTTACCTAAGAGCTAAGGGGCGACGTGTCCGAGTCTGCATATTTGTCTTTATTTGAGTTGGGAGAGTGTTGGGTACGGGTTACTTTGTATTTTATATAATAGTACAAAGTAGTTGTAACCTGCCAAAGTTGGAAACTGTAGCTCAAGACTGTTAGATCATATATTACTACCTATTCTGCTAACAAAAAGGTACCATACTTCATGACAAAGTTGTAACGTTAGTTTCTGCCATAGAGAAGTCATGTTGTGCCCAATGTGCACGAAACCTTCCTTTTGTAAGCAATAGTTAATTGGATGATCCATAAAATTAGGTTAAGGAGAGAATCAAAGCATTCTACAATTTATATATGTCTGTGATTGATCAAGTAAAATATACCATGAATTTATGGATACAGGTTCGAAAATGCTGAGATTAACTCGGTTCCCTTGTGTCATATCAGAATGACCCAAATAGCAGGGGTTTGTGGCTGTTGACTGACTAAAAATAGACTGATGGATTGGCACTTGCTTTTGCTATAATTGAATAATAGATCAACCATGAAATGATCGGTGGCCACTTTAGTAGGTACACCTGTAAAAATCTAGCCTACGTTTTACGAAGATACTAATGTTTAGTTTAGATCAACGATGTCAGAGAGGCAATGATTTAACTACATGTTTATTATTGAGGTTGTAGTTTGAAGTGGTGTTGCACTAGCCTGCATTATATTATGACGTGTTTTTATGTTGTTCAGCCCGCCCGATTTATAAACACAAGGGGGGGAAGAATATTAAAAACACATTTCAATATACTGCAGTCCAGCACAATGGCACCACTCACTGTGACCTTAATAATAAACATACAGTTTAATTAACGTCTCTCCAGCACTGTCAACAAAACCCCTATCTGCACAATCTGCGGAAATCTGTGCAACGGGGACTGTATATTAAGCTTGGTTATGTATTGTTGAAACTTAATAGTCAAATAGCAGAGAAGAGTTGCATAATAAAAGTTTTCTGGCGTGTGTATGAGTCTGTTGAAGGGACCAGAAAAAGAGGCGGATGACTCTTCTTCACCTCAGTGTTCTTCCACAGATGTTTACCTTCTGGCAAAAAAGAGAACACATTGGCTCGGGCTGGCTGCATCTGATTACCTCAGAATTTATTTTCTGTTTCCTATGAATTTTCTCCTTGGAGAGACAAAGATATATGTCAGATATTCAACTTTTCTCCCAAATTGGTTCAGACTAACTTGATTACACAGCATTTTTACAGTGTGAACAGCCATTTAGATTTTTACAAGTAAGAATTATGAACTCAAGCTGCTGGTTATTTCCACTCAGATGAATATAACTTAAATTGTATTTTTTAGTTAATCTGTTTTTTTTAACTTAACAACAACCAGGAAAGGTTCTTCTTTCTCTGGGCAAACGTATGTCCTGTTTTACTGTTTATGTTTGTGGGGCCTAAAAAGTCAGCTATATTTTTATAAACAAGTTTCCTTTTTGACCGACCACATCAGTTGAGATATGTAATGCATTGGACACATATAGAGTGTGTGGTTGATTCTCATTATGAACTGTTTGTAGCTAGTGTGTTACTCAGTAAACAGCCAAGACTTTACAGAGTTAATACATAACAACAAGCATGCTGTGTGTCAAGTGAGGTCACGTATTTGGGTCGTACATAGTCGAGTGCGTCACTGCTTATTGTGGAGATGAGAGCTCTCGTGTTTGTGTTTGTTGATGCAGTTCCAGTTATGGTGCAGCACACCTTGATGCAGAGCTCCTCCAGCGGCAAGGCTACACTTCCACCCACCAGCTTCCCACCTACACTACATCACACCTTCCTGCTGCAGCAGGTGAGTTATGAATACAATACACACAAGAGGGTCAGTTCACCCAGATTACAATAAGCCTACTTTGACAACCTGCACCCACTGTCTCATATGCCACAAATCAAAATGGTGGATTTAAATGGGATTTCATTTGTGGTACTCAAAACTATATTTAAAAACAAAACAAAACAGTAATTTAGCTGGACAGCACATGGGCCTTGCTGTAGCTGAGTGTTAATTGAGGCAGTTTCTTCAGTAGAAACTAGTTCCTCACTTCTATTTTTTCAGCCTGTTGTTTGAAAAATTTGAGCACTGCAAACTAAATTCATTCCACTTTTTTTATTGTATTAGGGTGGAGGCATAAATCTCAGAAGCAGATGTCACAAACCCAAATTGTCTGCATGATTAGTTACTATAGCTTGACCAATACAAGATTTTTGCAATTTGGGTGAACTATTGGTAACCTTTTTAAGGCTCTTATTTACTTGGCACATCAGACAGATTGTATTTACTCAGTGCCAATTTCTGTTGTTATCCTTCTTTTCCCCTTGTTCCTGTCAGCAGCACTTGACTCAAGCAGTAATACTTCTGAGAACTCAATCATGAGCTTCCTGTCAGCCATGGAGTCTAGAAGCCTTCAGGCTGGTCCTGTTAGTGCCTCACTGCTTCCTCCTTTCAGACCCCCATCATGGCCTGCTGGTGAGAACAAACATCCTCATTCACTGGTTTAATTACACATCACTTATTGCGGTTTTGCCTGATAATCCCATTGTACCGTGTATGTAGGCCTTTTATTTTTATTTAACCTAACCGGAATAATGTCATTTATAAATAGTATGGTGAAATATATTTACTGATGAAGCTTCACCAAGGATCTAATCATTATCTATTCAATGAATCTACACTTCAAAGTCCACAATGATATTGTGTATCAAACTAGGTAACATTACACATTAACCTGTATTAAACGATGGACAGATACAACAAAAGATTTAAATAACCTCAAGTTACCTGTAGATCTTGGTGACAGTTATAGGAAAGAAAATTATGTGATCTGATAAAAAATAAAATAGAATATGTAAATATTCTGAACTATTGAAACAATTAGCATTGGCACATTGTGCATCGATACTGATACCGCATAATAAAATCAATGCAAGACAGGGCTGAAACATGGAACTTTGGCCCTTAAATACTCGGACAAAACCTTTACTGAATTTACAGAGATTATCAAAATGTAGTTACTGATATTTTTTTGTTCATCACAACTATTGTGTATATGCTCGGATAATATGATTTCATTTTTCCCTTCCTTGTCTGTTGCGTTCAATGCAGGTACCAACTCATCCACCACTGAACTGTATTTGACCGGTGCCCTACCATCAACTGCCACTTTCCCCTCTCCCGCTGCTCTGTCGTCCTATCAGCACGCTGGTGCCTACCCTTCCAGGAGTTATGCTACCAACCCTTCCTTGGCTCTCCAGGATCCTGCCTTCAGCACTTCTACCAATGGCCTCTTTTCTCACCATGACCCCCTTCTCCATCTAAAATCAGGCCAGACAGTGCTCCCCACTGCACTGGCTTTCAACCATCTCTCTGCCCCCGCTTTGGGCTCGACTCTGCCTGTCCAGTCCTCCACGTACCGCTCGGCCCAGGAGTCAGCCCCACACCTTCTGCAACCCCAGTTCAGCTTGCTGCCTTCTACTCTGCCAACCCCTCATGGTGCGCCTCAACCCTACGGGGCCACGGTTTTCTCGGGCTCAATTGAAAGAGCTCTTCAGCGTGAATGTAGTGTGATCAAACACCACCAGAGGCCTTCCAGCAGCCATGTGGCCTCCGAGCAATTGCCTAATTCAGAGCACTCCTTACAGGGGTATTTTGGCTCTGGCAGTGAAGTGGACGTGTCCTACCAGCAGGACCCATCCCGTCAGACTCCAGTGTCCTGCAGCCCTTCCACAGGAGTAGATTCCTCTCAAGGGGTCAGTCGTGCGCCACCACCCAAAACTGACTCTGTAACTCAAGCTTATTCGTCCAGTACTTTGCAGAAGTCTAAAGACTGCCCTTCCAAACTAGCTGAAGAGCGTCACGAGCACTCTCAGAACCATACAAGAAGTTCTCCTGAGCATTATTCTCCTCCCGGACAGAAGCAGAACTCAGTGATTGCGAATCAGCAGTCAGCCCAGCTATCAAGCCTGATGTCGAGTAGTCTGTCTCAACCCTACATCACCCCCCACACCCAGTCACAACCCACTCATTCCTCCTCAGACAAACTCTCGCCCCTTTACAAGACTTTGCCTTCCCTCTCCAGCCAGTCTGACAATGTGGCATCTGTAAGTCAGGCTCTTGTTTACTCTTCCAGTCCCGGGCTAAGCCAGGAGCAGGAGATCCAGTATGGAGCCCAGGTCCAGGGCTTGTGTCAGGGGAATCTCTCTGAGAGCTACCCCACATCCCACTCTCAGGGTGCCTCAAATGTGACGTTTACATCTCAGTCACAGGGGCAGGCTTTGGTGACTCGGTCTCAGAGCTACGCCACAGGACAATCTCTTAACCAGTCCCTTAACTCATCTTACTCACCCACATGTGTGCGGAGTCTGTCCTCATCAAATTCTACACAGGACTACTCTTTGATGCAGGCTTCACTGGGAGCTAAAACACATGACACACTGTCCCAGCAGCAGACACAGCCCCATAAATATGTTTTGTCTGCACCGTTGCCAACCTACTCTTCAACTGCTCAAGCCTTACAGAATAACATCAGATCCTCAGTACAGGACATAAAGCCAACATATGGCAAACAGAAACTTGAAGAACTTCCTATCCAGGACATTGATGCTCTTCAGCAGGCATCTATGGAGGCTTCTGCTGCAGCTAACAGCATGTCCGCTCACAACAATGTCATCTATGTTGTTTCAAAAATGGACGATCATCACAAAACACAAAGCGTCATTCGAAGCAATTCACGTTCTGATGACCACCTCATGGGACTGGGTCATGCAAACGCAACACAGGTAAAGGCCGAAAGGATGGGTGCTCTGAGTCAACAGCACATTCATCTAAGCGGTACCAATGGTCAGGAAACTGTCAACATGAAAACCCAAAACTCCAGTATTATATCTTCACACGGACCCCTCAGCTCGGAACAGCTCAAGCAACACACTCTCCAACTCAAATCTCCTGAGCCACATCTACAAAACCACCAGAATCATAGTCAGTCTCAGAGCCAGACCCCGGCATCCCACCCCCAATTTATCACCGTCCCTAGCACTCAGGTTCTTCTTGATCATAACCAGATGATTCTGCTCCAGCAGCCCCTTGTCCACCATGGTCAAAATGCATCAAAGGTGGTATCGGTACAAGGTATCCAGCCAGTTCAAGATCTGGGCCCTGTTCATGTGCAGTATCTTCACATGGACCGAGAACTGCTGGGTCCCAGTGTCACAGAAAACCAGAGTCAGCAGGGCACGGTAGTGTCTGAACAGAGCTCAGGGTGCTCTGATTCTTCTAAACACCACTACAGCCCGTCGGCAAGTCAGCAAACAAATGATGCCAAGAACCACTTTGCTCTCAACTCCATTTGCTTCCCCGACTCCATGCTACTTGCAGATGACAGAAATATTTTGTCAAATGTTGACGACATCCTGGCTGCCACTGTGGCAGCCTGCGGCGTCACGCCACAAGACTTTGTCAAAGCCACATCCTCTGCTGAGGCTGAAATGGCAGTGATGGCGAGCCCAGTTGATTCTAAAGGTCACTTCCAGACTGTGGATATAAGGCACATGTCACCCAGTTTCTCTTCAGCGCAACATCAAATTATCACCAACACTAACTCCCACACCATGACTATGACTCTAAATGGAGCTCATATGGCTACAGATTGTCAGGGTCAGTCTGTTCACCATAACAACACCTCTGAGCTGGACACGAATGGAGATGGAGGGAGCTCTGAGAATGACTATCACTTAGCCGGGCAGGTGTATGACCCCTCAGGTGTCCAGAACAGAGTTAAAGGGAATGCAAAGTGTATTAAAACAGAGGATGGCCTCATGGAAGGCCTAGGTGGTGAAGACTTTCCCAAGAAGAAGGCCCGCTCTAAGTCTTTGACCAAACCAGGTGGTCCTGAGGAGGATAGTGGACAGGCTAGACCAGCCAAGCGCACTGTGCAAGCAAAGCGGCAAAACTCCAGGGGTAGTGATGTCAGCTCGCCATCTTCCTTGCAAAGTGTGTACGATGGTTGTCCGCAGCAGGAGAGAATTAGGCAGAAGATCCGTGAGGTGGAAGAGAAACAGCCAGAGGTCAAAACTGGCTTCATCGGGTCCTTCCTCGACTTCATCAAATCTGGTCCCAAACAGCAATACTCTCCGAGTCCTACACGAACTATAAGTCGCCCAAGAAAGCCCTGCACGGTGTCCAAACCACTGCCTTGTGCTTTACCAGCATTGCCGCCCAAACTGCAGACTTTGCCCGGGCCCTTGATTCCCCAGGAGAGTCCAGTGGTGAGCTCTCAGCAGAAACGTCTGGATGAAGATCTGCAAAAGAACCTTGAGACTCTGCCGTCGTTCAGCTCGGATGAAGAGGAGAACACAGGGAAGAACCAGGCCCTGAGGAACAGCATCAGCTCAGCGCTTTCAGCTCTGGATGAATCTTCAGATCGGAAAAGCAGGACAGGTAATAATACCCCCCCATTAATTATACCAGAAAGAGTTTGTTTTTATGGTAATATGCTGTAATATTCATTGCTTGTGTACTTGAGGGTTTTTTGATCCTGTATGATTGCCATCTG
The DNA here is from genome assembly GCA_903131615.1 of Diplodus sargus. NCBI lineage: Eukaryota > Metazoa > Chordata > Actinopteri > Spariformes > Sparidae > Diplodus > Diplodus sargus. The sequence goes on from CAEMYA010002058.1 coordinate 895,474, forward strand.
GAATTACTTGATATCGTACACATGAAGAGTGTAGTTAAGTTATTTCTTTCAGGCAATGTTTTTCTTCGACACATTGATATATTTGCTACTCTTCTACAGATAACCAAATGCCCGTTTCCATGATGAAGCCAGACCAAGTTCCCACCATGCCACGCATTGTCACAGAGGCCTGTTTGCCCCAGGTCGTCACTCCTATGTTGACAACAAACGCTGTCATAGGAGGACCTGTGTTTGCAGCCAAAGAGGGGACCAAAGCGACCCCACCGGGCGAGTTGGCTGTGCAGTTGGTCAGTGTGGCCATCGAGGGACTGACTGATGAGGAGCTGTCAGACAGCGGAGGAGAGGGAATGTACCGTGAGAGAGACGAGTTTGTCGTGAGGAATGAGGATATCGAAACCTTGAAGGTACAACCTTTGAAAGTGTGGACAGAATATTATTATGTGAAACGTGGATTTTTGGGGGCAGAAATAATAATGTTTCCTTGTGGCAGTGTAGTGGATGTTTTTTTGTTGATACATCTGTGTCTTAACCCAAAATTGTGGAAGGATAGATCTTATCCTCGTTACTGAAATTGTACTTTTATACTCAGCCTGTTCTGTTCTGTTGTGTTTTCAGGTGACGATGAGAACAGGCAATGAACCTCCAGCCATCTGGAAGGTCCAGAAGGCTCTTCTGCAGAAATTTGTGCCTGAGTTGAGAGATGGAAAGAGAGTCTTCTCAGCTACAAACAGTGTAAGTAAAAGTAGACATACTCATACCCATGTGTGTATGGAGGAAAATTAGATAATTCCAATAATATTTCTTCTTCTTTCTTTATTCTTCGACCTGTAACATTGTCTCTTTCTTGTGTGTTTGAAGTATCTTGGATACTTTGGTGATGCCAAGGCCATGTACCAGAGGGTATATGTGAAGTTCTTGGACACAGTTAACAAAAGGGAGTATGTACGAGTTTGTAGTCGAAAGCCACGCTGCAAACCTATGAATTCACTAAGGTACATTCAGAGTGTTGGTTTATGTTATTCAGCTGTTTTTTTTAAAAAACATGACTCCTCAGTCATATCACGTTCTTTGTTCTGGCTCTCAGGGGCGTTCAGGTGAAGACTTTGCTGGGCTTGACAGCCGCCCCTTCCTCAGTCTCCCAAAGCCAAAAGCCTCGACCCAAACAGCCAAAACCCAGGGCAGAGCCCCCGCCGAAGAAAAGGAGGAAATGGAAGGAGGAGTTTTCACCCACTGCCTCGGGATCATCAGCAGAAGATGATGGTGAGACATTTTTTTATTACATCTAGTTAGGATATAAGCTGCTATAACTTCAGTCTAAATCTCACCTCACTTATGCCCTACTGATCTTTGATCTCTCTTACAAACACACTCTTAGAGTTAAACCCTCCAGTGCCGTTTGCTTCACGGCTCCTCAACACACGAACCATGAAGGAGACGTTCAAGAGCTTTGTGGAGCTGCTCATCAGCATTGCCTTAGACGAAGATGTAATGATAGCTCTTGAGAGGGCAAATGGTGAGTAAATTGACTGCTACTGTTTTCTATTGAGCTGTTGTCTTAATATTAGGCCAACAAATGAATTAAGATGTGTTTTGGCTTGTTTTAGATGAGTTGCTGTTGCCACATATGAAAAGAGTAGATGGGATGATCACTGACAACAGGAAACGCCTGCTTCACAAACTGCACATAGGACAGGTCCTAAAGGTGAGTGTGTCTTTAAAACTGCATATTATGGTATTTCTTTGAGTTCTCGAAGATATTTAAAAATTTTATACATCTCTTCAATTACAAAAAGCAAAAGACAAGAGGAGGAAGCAACCAATGGTTTAATTTTAACTCCAAAAGACAAGTTTACAAACTCAAACTCTGGAACTATTTTGATGACAAAGAGAAGAACAAAGGTACAGGATTATGACTGCAATCTATGAAACTAGTGCTGCGTTCTGTTGCAAGTTGGTATTTACAAATCGGTAGTTACAACCTCCAGTCTAAAAGTGTCCCAGTGAATCTGCTCAAATAGACATTGATGCTTGCTGCAAACAGGTGTTTGAATGGAAAGCTGTCAACCTTCACAAGCTACAGACTAACTACAGAGTACTTTACTTTCTACAAAACAAACACTAAGTAACAAAGTAATAGTTTACTATGTGTGCTGTTGTGATGCCATGTGTGTTTATGTCCATGAACTCGGGCTTAGTGGGTCTCGCCCGAGATTCTGACTTGGAATTCCAACCTAGATGACTGCTCCACTGCACTTTTCCATGTCGGAGGTAGTTTTTTTTTACTGTGCAAAGGAATGCAGCAGTAGTGACGCTCATGTTCTGTCTTCAGACGGCTCTTGACAACTTCCCAGAGATCTCAGTGGTGACGGAACTGAAGAAGGATGGTGAAACCCCGGCCTTTAAGGTGCGTCTCAGTGGGAAGGCCTACAACAAGAAGACGATGAAGCCCTACAAGATGCCTAATAAAGTGCCACAGGTGAGACAAGATAACATTTTGGTAAACTTCACTGTGCTGTCAGTACAGTAGATGTCCAGCAGAGGGCACAGTGTCACTATGTTGGGTTTTCCACTCAGTCCTTTTATTCTGTGGAGCACTGAAGGTACTACTCCGTTCCCTGTCATGTTGACTAATGCTTGAAAAGAAGTAGAATTTTCAAATGTCCTTCAAGAGTGTTTTAAGCCTTTGCTTTTCTCTTTCCAGGAGTATACAGTGGATCAGCAGAGAACACAGTGGTTCTCTCTGTACCACTCTTTGCAGCACTACAAGTACCACACGTACCTCATGTGTAAGGACGAGGTGAGACATTTTTGTTCCACGTGCATGCTTGCTGTGTTAAGTCAGTGTAGATTTTATTTCTCTGTAAAGTAATGATTTGCAGGTTTGATGATGCAAATTGCGAGTGAAACTTGTGAGCTCTGTACAAGTTGTTTTCCGTTTGTGTTTCCGACCCTCCAGATCGCATCTCTGCGGGTGCAGGCAGGGGACCTGGGGCAGGAGGAGACGGTACAGAAGTGTCTGCAGAACGGAGCTTGGGTGGAGGGGCTCTTTGATCGCTTTGGAGAGCTAATCAATCAAGTGCAGCAGGCCTGCCGATGATCCAGCCTTGACTTTGGTTTTAAAACAAAGTCCAACACTTATAAACAAGAGGGATGCCTCCAGCTCAAAATGGCAGCAGAGAAGGATGGAGTGAGTCTCTCCTTCCAGCCACAGAGAGATTTGAATCAGGGATCTGTGAGCCGACTTGCCTGAAAGACGTTTCAGGGGCCTTGAAGTGGCAGCAGGTGAACAGCAGGACAGCAGCAATGGATATAGTCTTCATTGCTGCATCCCAGCAGAAAGCATAAACTTGATCAACAGAGGGCAAGGACATTGTTTTTGGAAGCATTTTGGAATACTTCCACTTGATGCTTCTCCTAGTCTTTTTAGGTTTTTGTAGTTACAAGCTCACTTTTTATGGGCCTTTTCATA
>CAEMYA010002058.1:899013-914149 GCA_903131615.1 Diplodus sargus
TAACCAGTGAGTATGCACTAGATAGAAAGCAATCGGCATAGTAAGTAGAGCACAGCAAATAAAAATGCAGAAATCTGATTTCCTACCTTTACAAAAAGCCTTCGTCAATCATTTGATAACTAGGCTCACATACAGAGAAGCTGATTTATTGTAAAAAATAAAAAATATCTCTATATATTATATATAACCGTAGTTATATACTGTTTGTAAAACATCCATTTTGTAATGGAGCGCCAACTTATATATAATGTACATTTTGTATAAAAGAAAAGCGAGGTGGGAACTGCAGCAAATCTCTTAAGGAAGAATTTAGTACCTATATACTGTATCTATATTGTGCTTTAACTTTTGTGCTTCAGACACCCCTTTGCTCCTACGATGCAAGTCAGTGCTGATCCAGTACTGCTTTTTAAGAATTTTTGTTAATCAAATATTACTACCTTGACTTATCAGAGGGTGAGATGAAACAAACAAAAGTTGTCTTTATACTCCTTTACACACATAGCCCACATTTTATGACAAATAGATATATATTTTTCACAGAAGTAAATATTATGTTCTCTTGTTCAATACAATTTCTGAGACTTTTTTCATTGTTTTTTCACAGTTTTCCAAAATGGACTCTTTATAAGTCAGTTACCAGTTTTATGCTTTCAAAAAAATAATCTTGTTCTTTACAGATGCAGTTTGTAAATAAAGTGCAGCATGTAGTAGGCGTCTGCTTTGGTATGTTTTGTCAGAGGTGGTTAATGGGGCTTCACAACATCATTTTAGCATCAACAACGCATCGATGTTGGCACGCGGTGGTCTTACACCACTCCATGATAACGTCCGCCTTGTGCAACATCACACGCATAGCCTCTGTTGAACTGTTCACATTATCTGGTGGAAATTCTTGTATGTTTTTCATATCGCCATTTGTCAGAAAAACAATGTCAGTTTCTTTCCAATACTGTGCAGCCCTAGTGTTTACCATTTTACAATTCCAATTGTCTAGGGCTCAAGTGTGACCGAGTTTTCAAAATGCTGTGGCAGCATTGAAGGTCTTAGCTTAGAAGAGTGCTTCTTAAAGTGAGGGGTGGACCCCCTGGGGGGCATAGAGCCACCCGCAGGGAATTAAACTAAGTAGAATGAATATGATTTATATAAAGTGTAGATGAAGACAGTTTAATCCCACTAAAATTCAACCTGGACCCTCTTTTTGTAAATTGCTTACGCTGTCATTGTTAACGATTGCTAAAAAGCCTTGAAGCAGGGGGCGTGAAGTTTTTTTTTTGGTCATTGGCTTTGGAGGTTTTGTCCAAACATCACATTACATTTGGAGCTTCAGTACTTATATGCAGAAAATTCAACGCTGTTTATCCTCACTGCTGAGTTGGTAGATAATGTGTAGTTCCACTGCAGATTCTCAGAATTCTCATCAGAAATCGAAAATGAAGTTCCTTGATTTGCAAAGTCAAAATAAGATGGGAAAAACATGCAAAAAGTACAAGATCAGTCTACTGTCAACAGCATGGTGTGTCACCATTTGGCTTTTTAAACCTCACAAGGAACACATTTGTAAAAACTGACGTTATCACTGACAGAGCTGAACCTAGAGTGCCCCTAAATCAGTTAATGGATAGATAAATGGCGGCATGAAAAGACTTTCTGAACAGCAGAACCTGAGTACCATCTGTAGACGTGAGTGAAGTCCTCTGCAGTACTCTTAACCACGAGTATGACTGTGTACCAAGGTTGTGTGGTACATAAGAGTCACTCCTTTGCACAGGATCTGATGGAGGCGTCCTTGGGTATTATTTTAGAGGCTGTGTTGCCAACTTCCTTAGACGTTAGAGGAAAGAAAAGTGTAGTGTATGAGTGAGATCATCATCCGTCGTTACATATTTAGTCACTGATGCATTTACGCCTCCAAAACCTCCCGACAGTGCATTCTGACATCTATAGTCTGATCAACACTAAAGAAACATTGCCTTTTGACTCACAGGCTTACAAATACTGATTACAGCCAGCGACTGGTCTCCAGAAAACTTTTCCTCAGCTCAGAGGGGTCAGTCAGTGGTGACATCACCTGCTTGTTTGGAGGGCACAGTTCATGCTCTGACATTGCAAGGCGAGAAAATCTTGTCGTGATGCTCGCCCACCGTGCTCTCATGACCAAACTATTCATTGGTGGCTGACTTTGTGTCGTCTGCGAGGGTCTCGAGCCCTGTTGAATAAAATATAATTGTCCGGCCACAATGCAAAATTACTGGCAGCCCCCGACAGACAAAAGTGTCTCTGTGCTGCGGCATCGGCTCTGTGAGGAAAGCCACTGTCCTCTGTCCTTTGGAGCTGCGGAGGACGGCCTGTCAGGCAAGCGTTTGGGATTCCAGCACGGGCACAACTCGGAGAGACAGATACTGGATGTCTGCTCTCCAGATGAAAAGCATATGAATTTTTAATGCGCTGCATTGTTCCATATGTGGGAGACAGACTGAGGGACCCTTGAGGCAGCGTGAGAATGTGAGACGGGCACAGTAACTGGACGGATGTGTGTTGAAGAAGACTGCAAAACATATTTGTTTTGGAAATGTTCTGTAGTTAAAACGTGCCGTGTGATGATGGTGCAGTCTAAAGCTCTTCTAACCATTCATGTAGCTACGACTGTGCACCAGAAATCTGTGGAGAGGAGAGTTACAGATTTATTGTTAACATGGCAGCTGCAGAGTAACAGACTAATCTGGCATGTTCCACTTCAACTGAGCATCTACTGGCAGCGGTGAAAAGTAACTCAGTGCTGCACTTTTAGGGCACTTGCCTGGGTTGTGATACTGCTTTAATCTCTTATTCGACTTCAGAGGAAGATGTTGTAACTTTTACACTTAAAAGTTAGCCAGATCTCACTAAACATTCTGCCCTGATATCCTGAAAAATAGAAAAATTCAAATGTTTCAAATGTCTGAGTTGTCAAACTGTTCCCAAATGTCTGGGAACAAACAAATGGACTTAACTACTTAACTGTACATGAGGTGGTTAGGCCGAGCTCCATCTCAGCCATTTAGGAAAGCGAAATGCTGCTCAAACACCGATGTATTAGTCAGTTGATCTCTCACAGGAGTCCAATTTCCCGCAGAATGAGTACTGAGAGTTACTTCTTATACTATAATCAGGGCTGGTTGGGTCAGATTACTTTGAAGCTTAGTCCAATTTGAATCTGAATTACATGGTGATTTTTGTAATCCATTCGATTATATTTTTAAAAAAAATGTATGCTAATCTGAATGCTCCAACATTGTTTCAAAATTGGAAATACTGCACTTCATACTAAATGTACAGGTGTGCTGCATGTATTTTACAACTTGTCGGATGTTGTCGCTTTTGCGTAAGTTTCTGCTGTTTTCCACATGGAGGATTTTGCTACTGTGATGCAGGCGAAGGACTTACTCAAAATATTCATCTCCCATTTCTGATGTAAATAAAAGGGGAAAAAAAACACACTCATGATCATGAAAAACAAGAACACATAGCAGTTATGCCGCATTGCATTTGAGGGCTGGGGATTCCCATTTTCATGAAACCCCTGAGTTTTAAAAAAAAACCTCACAGGAGCAGCAGCACTTCCGTGGAGGTTTTGTCAAGTTCTGTTTGTCAAGTGCAATAACATTTCCCTCATTTCTACCTTGTCGGACTGGATTCCTAAACAGAAACTTGCATTGTGAGTTGCTCTACCTTCAGGAGAAAATTCCTCAGGATGTTTGTCATCGTCATAACTGTCAACAAAACTACTACGTGACTGACATTGCGCGACCGATAAGTATGAAGGGGAAAGAAGAGGGAAATATGCAGGGCTTTCCGGGCATATGGAGAGAAGCAGGAGAGTAAATATTGCTTTAACCTTGTGGGCCTGAATTTGTGATTGTGTTAACCGGAGCGCTCCTTTCTTTCTGTCGCTCTTCTCTGTCTCATGTTCTGTTTTGGTCTGAAACACGTGTCACTCTACAGCACTGAAGTCAGCTCTGTGACGGGTTCACAGATACCAGCGCGTCAGACTGCAATGCATTCACCTGAAGAGTTGCAAAACCAGTTTTGCCCTCAACCAAAGACTTCTCTCCCTGACTGAAGGCTCAGAGTTACCTTTCATTTACAGTGTGGGTTTCTTCCGCTGGGACATGATGGCTGTATGAATTCAATAAACACATCTGCAGTAATAGAAAGGGCACGTTTGTGTACACACAGAGCATGCTAAAGCTACGACCAAGCACACTCGCTGAGCCTGTGTGTATTTAGCGCTCAGAGATTGTTTGATGCCAGAGACTGACGTAGCCCTTGTGATTTGAACTTCATTGTGGTGACTGTCTGGTGACTGCAGTGTGTGACAAATGTACTTGAAAACCTCCAAAAATGTACAAAAGATTTTAAGGTAACGTGAGGAAATAAAAGATTTGATGTTGTAATGTCAATAAATTTGTCCCAGAGATATCTTCGGAAGATGGCAAGCTAACCAGCTGGCCGCGGCCCCACACTCTAGGCTCCAAGTTCAGACTCCTACCTGCACGGCTAACTGAGCTAACTCACTAATGGCAGCCACAGTTAGCTGGAGTTATCACTTACTTTGGTGATATGCTGCCTCTATTGGTTTGGAGTATGAATCTGACAGGTGGCCACTTCTTACATATTGCATCTAAAAATTCCTGAGCCCTTATGATGGATTGCCGATTTTGTAGTAGTATTTAGTTTAATTGTTCTTGTTCGGGTCGTACCAATACCGGTAACGGGAATACCTCTGATACTGCCTAAATTCCTGAAATCCATATCGGTGATTAAAGAGTTGAAGCACCGATTCAATACCAGGTCAGTGATTTATCAGAAATGAGACCCTGCTTCTTCCCAGCAGGTTCCCGTAAACCTTAAAAATTTTGTACTGCACAAAAAGATGATACCCATAAACAACCGTAACATATCATCCATATATTAAGGCTTTGATACCAGATGAGCACTCAGTATCAGCTGATGCACCAAGCCAGAGAGGAAAGATGCTCTTGTCCTTGTTTCCTATCAGGGAACAAGCTCTGAGAACACCGGATCCTACATTTCCCATGATGCATCTTTCATCGTACCCCTCCTGCCTCCTTAGATGACTTTGTGTCCGTAATATAGGCAAGTCTTAATCTTCCCTCCAAAACCAAATACAATGCTACAACTGTTGTAATGGACTTGCGTATGATTAATTAGTATAACATCATGTGTAAAATCAGCCACGAGCCCCTTTAAAGTTACACATAATCACACCTGTCGTCTCCATAAAGCACTCTGCCTTGCTCAAGAGCAGCTTAACCGAACAGATTCCTCCTTCATTTGTCATACTACTGACTCTCTGCTCTAATCAAAAGGCTAACAGACGTGGAACCTGGGTGCACCTTTGTCTTTTTTGCTCACACGCTCTCACTTCACCTGCTGTAAAAGGGCATTTTTCCACATAAAAGAGCTGAAGGAGGACAGCAATCAAACCGGTTTTTCCCAGCCGCCTGTGCGCCTCACCCCTTTGCGCCACACATGTATCTTGCGACAACGACGACGACAGCCTTCCCTTGAGTCTCCCTTTTCGGCGGGTGACCAACATTGTGTTCACAGTGTCGGCTTACTGCTTTTCCATTGTCAGACTACACCTGGAGAAAGAAGGCACCGGGTCAGAGCCTCAGTCCCCGTCTGTGTGTTCACTCCGGGGTGTGTTTATGATTCAAGTTCAGTGACAATCTGCCCTGTATACATAATTCAAGACAAGACTGGGGAAAAGCATCAGGGCTATTTTGACACCTGATTGGCACCTGCAGTCACATGTGTCAGTATTGTGTCCACAGATTTATTTATTTTTTGTCTTTACCCTTTAAATCCCGCTCCTTCAAACATCCATCTTCTTTTCTCTCAGCATATCCATACCTGTCTGACACCATGGCTGCTGTTTTCTGATATCATATCAGATTTCCCCTTCATTGTAGGCTTTAAGGGTGTGACTTAGTGAGTGAAAGGTTGTGTGAAAAAAAAAAAAAAAAAACTTCCTGGACTTTAAGCATTTCCTTTAAATTAAAAGTCTTTCGCTTCAAGGTTTATTTTAAGGACCTTGGTGTGAAATGTCTGCAAATTGCTCACGTTGCCTTTGGCTGCTCTGAATTGCATTGTAATGACTAATGCTTTCATGTGAGAGGAGAACATAATTAGAGCCACCTGTAAGAGTCAGACGTTTTGTTTTGCTGAGGGAGACACTAAGGTGCTCTTCCGTTCCTTCCTTTTTTCTTCACAGTTTCACTTCATTAAGATTTGGCTAAATGTAATAATAAGTGAGCCAGTGCCTTTTGTTCATCTTGGGGGGAAACAGCATGAGCTTCATTATCACGGTAATGCCCGGGCAGGGCGGTGATTGGCACATGAATAATGTATGACAGTGGGAGGGGACGGTTTCGGGCTTGACTGTAGTTAGTTGCGTGCGTCACGTCGCGGACTGGAGACATTAGAAGGACATGGTCTGAATGGCTGTCTTAACAGTCACTGGAGGAAGTTTTCATGCACCGAACACCAGGTAATACAAATTTAATGACTGGTAGTTGGTAAAAATACAGATTAGTTGCTGTTGATTTCTTGTGGAGCTCGAAATAGCGTTTTAACCTATGGAGTTTGGCGCGTGTAGTCCCGCAACATGCTGTGTGGATGTTTTAAGAAGGTGCATTTTTAATGTCTCGCCTCGCGCTTGTGTATATTTGCCTGAAGCTATTTGAATTTATTGTGACATTTCACGCTCACCGTGAGTTTGACTCAATTTCGGCTCGTGTTCGTAAAAAAAAAGGTGTTTTTCTAGAGAGTTGTGTTAAATAAAAGCTAAATATCCTTGTTTGTGATATACAATGTTTTATGCCGCCATTGTAATCTGTGCATTTACTGTAGATTGAGTTTTGTTCAAAGTCTATAATGTGTGATTAATCAAGCTTATTAAATCTTTTTTATTATTATTATTATTATTAATTCATAAGTGTCCAGATATATGAATTAAAACAACGTGCGGTCATCTTTGACATTTGAGCTCAGCGCCGACTCAGCAGCGTGTGTTTGTGTCCTAAACACAGGTGGAGCAGGTGATTTACGCGTGCGTTTGTTTTCGCGCATAAAGGGCCACTATAAACTGAACATCACACGGGATGTGAGGGTTCAAATCCATACGGGCCAATAGCCTACCGTGTTCAGATTGTGTCCCGAGGGCTTGATCGGTTAAAATGTAGCCGGTCTCAGCATGTCAAAGGAATGAAGGTATCTGCCACAGGCTGTTAACGACCCGCTGCTTATTGCTCTGATGTGCCTGGAATAATCAGTCCTGAACTTTTTTAATGGTGCGGAGCCAGACCTGTTGGTGATGTTGCTGTGCAGCTCAGGTTAGGAGGCGTTCATATTTATCCCCTTGTGTTGACTGCGCTGCTCCCTCTGCGATTATTTACCTCCACTGATGTGTGCAAACACACTGCTCACTGTTGTGCTTGGCTGAGGTATGAGGTCAGTCCCCTCTTGCATCCTGCAGTCTATCTGCTTTTTTTCAGGTTTAGCAGTAGTAAAGGTAAAGAAGTCTGGCGTCAGTTCTACAAACTGGGCTCATATCTCAGCCTGGCGCAAGCAACGTGAGGTGACAGAGCCCAGCCGGGTTCCCAGGATATTTCTGCCCTCCACCTGACTTCTATTCTTTTTTTCCCTTCTTTTTTTTCCTTTTAAACACGCATTAAGGGATATTGATAATGATAAGATCCGGATTTATTGTGTGACTGCTAATCCAGGGACCCCTGATGGGATTTCCCAGATGGCCCCTTCCCTAGAACTCCTAAATACAAGGATTTCATTCCAGTAATGCAGTTTCTTTCTCCTACTGAAAGAGTATATAATACTCCCGTGCTGGTATGCATTTTTTAAAGTGAGTTTGAAGTGACTGTAGTGTTATTTAGATTTCCACGTTCCAACGTGTACTTTAAAGGTGCACTATGTAGTTTTGGGAGAGATCTTCATTGTTATTCAGCATTTTTAAGCCTGAACAAACTAAATAAACAAGCTCTCTTCCGTTTTCATTAAGGACCTTAAAGGACAACACAGTTCCATACTTTGTTTATATTCGGCGGACCCTGCCACCTTTCTAGTTCCAAACAGAGGAACTCATGGTCCTCTGAGAACAGCCTGTTTATTCAGTTACAAAAAAGATATCTGAGTTTGAATAATTACCTCATTGATATTGTAGTATTAAAATTCAGTGTTTTGTATTTCCTCCTCAGAATGACGTAGTGCCCCTTCAGAGCAATGTTTTTACTCCTTTAATCATCTGCATTATTTCATGCACACAAGCTGCTGAAAGTTGTTCTTCCTCTAACAGCTGCAGCGGCCCCATGTTGTTCTTCCCTGATATGCAAATCCCCCAGTACAGGACAGCTTCTTCTCGACCAGAGGGAGACACAGTTTGACGTAGATGTATCTCATTAATCAGCAGATCACCGAGAAATCAGCCACGCGCACACACACACACACACACACACACACGCCTCTTCCTCCAGTCTACATGTTGTATTTTTCGAAAAAAAAACGAGTGGGCGAACATCTGCTCACTTGCTGCTGCTGCTGCACTCATCCAGAGTGTTTTTTGTGTGTGTCGAATTTTACAGATGGGTCAGTAGTGCTATTTGTCATGTGCTGTTATCATAACACGGACCCTGGCTGCTGCTGCTGACAGCGCCTGATTTACGGCCCCTGGCCGCAGGGAACCTCTCAGATCTTCCCCTGACATTTGCTCAGCGGGCTTTAAATGTTTCCTGTTGTGTGATGAAGGCCGCGCTAACGTCTCAATATGGCCACAGACGCTTTTCTTTCAGCGGCACGAGACTTGAGATGGGATGCGCTGAGAGACCGCCTGATGGAGTGTTGAACGTGTCAGTGTTTGACTGCGTGAATCATCTTCTGATGTGTGTGCATATGCCAGCAGCAACGCAGCCGGTCCAGTGGAAAACACAACAGCAACCTATCAGGACATCTCTTGTGCGGGAGGGCTCACAATATGATCATTGTGTCCGTTTCCTTGTGCGTATGTGATCGAGCGTGGCGGCCCGCGCAGACAGATTGCATCGGGTGTCTGCTCTGATGAGAAAATCAGGCACAGACGATTCTCTTTGTTCTTCCTAATGTCATCAAGCCACGCTGGCAGACTGCAGCGTCTGATTATTAGCAGTTAATCATCTGTTAAGTGAATTTACATGCAAGCTTTTGAACATTTTGTTCACAAGTACGGCCCAGTAGAAGGTTTGGGTTTGGCCGCTGCACCCCTGTGAGATGCACTGATCTTGGACCGTGCGCTGTTAACACCCACATGCATCGACTTGAAACCAGATTCTGATGATGTGAACTGACGCAGGGGAGAGGGAGTGTGCGCATTTTCCCGCAAAGACAGAAAGCGCAATTCCCTGTGGCTTCCTGAAAAACTGCTCGGACAATGGACAATGCCGAGAACGTCAAGTGTGGAATAATAAGTGGTCAACAAAAAGACTTGTGTTCAGGAATAGTCGAGGAAGCTTTTTAGCGCGCTTTTAAATCATGCGGATGAAGAAAACGGAGCAAAACCATGTGCAATTTGTGGGGGATGACGCTGATATTAGGGTGTAAAAGATACTGATATTGACATGTCGGCTGATGCATCAAATGTGGTTATCAAACACTTGTGACAGAGGCAGAATATTTTACAGTAAACCTTATTAACTAAAATAACGTCAGCACACTGAAAGAGTAAAGTTTGCTTAAGTTTTGATAATTATGTATCACCTAAGCATCTTTTTCTGCGTCCTCCTTCCTTAAATCCAAAAACATTTCATATATCTTATTATTTCATGGTCAATATCGATAAACATATACGCTAATTCTGATGTATCCGTTATGAGTCAATATCAGCCAATAATCAGCTGCTATGTCTTTCGGGGCTCTAGAAAAAGCGTTTATTTTCTTTCTGATTACCCCTTCTTAATTATTTATGCAGGTGAGTTTATCATACGTACATAATTGATAGGTGAGCCTGTAAAATGTTAGAAAGTAGTTTGCCATCACAGTTTCAAAGGTGGATGTCTGCAAGTTGCTTGTTTAATCTGCCCAGCAGTCTGACAGCCAAAGCCCAAAACCCAAAGATCTTCATTTACGAACAAAAGAAGCAAAGACAAGCAGCAAATCCTGACATTTAAGAAGCCGGAACCTACGAATGTTTGACAAGTTTGCTTTGGGAAAATGACCGGAAAGACAAGATTATCAAAATGGTTGGCAATTACTTTTCTGTCAAGTGCAGCTCTACTTACAAAAAGCACTTTTTTTTTTTTTCTTGATAATTGATTTAAAATTTAAAAAAAAAAAATGTTGATTAGAAGTAAATAACAGTGATGAATCAAATAATATTTTCAGTATCAAGTCAAAAATACTTTATTGATCCCTAAGAGGAAATTGGGACGTTACAGTTGCTTCTTGTATACAAATATCAAAACATAGAACCATTTCTATAAGATATAAAGAGAAAAAGCAAGAACAAAAAAAATATACAAGCAAAGACATATAAAACAGCTATAGAAAGGGTGTGTTAAACTATAGTTAAACAGCAGATATTATTGTTGCTGTGTATCTGTATGTAATACTGCTGCTGTAATTAAAATGTGAATCTTGTGAAATGCCACCGTTGATGTAAAGGAAGCTCACTTCCTGTTTCTCCTGGCGTCCTCCACCCACTGATTCTCTCTTCTCCTCCTCCATCAGAACCAGGCATGGCTGGGAAGCCTTTCCGGGCCACCTACATCTGGGGCAGCATCATCTCCAATCTCCACACTCACGTGGAGGTCAAGCGCCGGCGCCACAACCTGAAGTCCTACCAGGACTGCTTCCTGGGCTCAGAGGCCGTGGACGTGGTGTTGGCCCACATCACCCTGAACCGGTTCTTTGGCGATGAGGCGGTGCCCCGGTACAAGGCCGTCCGCCTCTGTCAGGCCCTGATGGACTCGAGGGTGTTTGAGCCGGTGGGCGTTAAAGTTTTTGGGAAGGAGAAGAAGCGAGCCACATTTGAGGACAGTAGCTGCAGTCTGTACAGGTTCCTGAACCCAACGACCGGCTCATCATCATCGTCATCGCTGAACAACGCAAACTCATACTCCACCAGCACCATCGAGAGCGGCTATGACTCACCTAGCATGAACAGGAACAAGAACAGCTACAGTCCGTCTTGTGAGAGGTACAGACTCGTGTCATAACACCTTTAGATCGAATTTTTGATTTGCTTTGTTCTGCCTCCTCCAGAGCTAATCCCAAATCCGGCATCATTTAAGACTAGGTGCCTCTGAAAACTAGTGAGGCATGACCTGAGACTCTTGAAGTCCCATCATGCATTCATGTAATTTCCAGTAACCCCCTCATTACCAATGTGACAGTCAGTTCAAATACGAGCAATAAATTGCAGAAACAAAAAGTAGATATGTAAGTAAGTGAAGCAGTGTTCACACGTGTACTGCAAATCCTTGAAAACAATTTCAACGTGTTCTCAAGGTTTGAAAAGTTATGACATCTATGTATTGTACCGTATGTTGCAGAGATATCTCCTCTAGTTAGCATGCTAACCAGCTAGTTCCAGCCTGTTCTGGTCAAAGCTTCCGTGCAAGCGGTGTCAACATCAATGCGTCCCCGGACCGCTGCCTGCAAAGCTAACTGAGCTAACTGGCTAAGAGCAGATAAGCAGCTAGCAGTTACTCAAGTGATTTGCTGCCTCGTATTTCTTTTGAGTATGAATTTGATTACATATTGAGCCTAATAATGAATAATTATTAGTATATAACTCGTTAGTATATAAGTTACTGGAAAAGCTTGAAAATGCACCTGGATGATGCTCGGAAAGAGCTTGAAAATGACGATGAAAAAGGTGTAGGAAGAGGTGAAACAGACAGAAACCCACTGAGATACACACCACAAAACATTTTATTCACTTTCTTAAGCAAAAGATCAATACCAAGGCTCATGTCTGTCGGCCAGTATGAAGCAACTACTAGCAGCTAGCTAGGTTAATTTAGCAGATTGGAAACAGCTAGCTTAACTCTGTTCAAAAAGGTTTAAAATTTCTGCCAAGCAGCACCTTTAAAGTTAATTAATTAACATATTATATGTTGTTTGTTTATAACACATAGACTGAAGTGAAAATGTCAAGTTATTTTAGACAAAAAAAGTACATGTTGAACTATTTTTGGACTGTTGTAACTTCCTGTAATCTCTGTTTGTGGCCGGGCATACTCATTGTGATGAGAAGTTCCTGAGTCACAGTCAAGAAATAACCATTACTCGAGAAAAGCCACACTGTGCAGTTTTCAAAGTAAAATTCTTTAGTAGATTTTGTTACAGATTTAAGCTAGCTGTTCCCTTTCTTTTCCTAGTCTTCAGAATCAGGTTTACTCACATGCAGTACCGGCAGTTTGCCTCGAAATCACAACAGTAAGTAGAAATTATGAGGAAAGATTAAAAAAAGAAAAAAAGGAAGGACTTCAAGTCTAGAAATAGAAAAGTGACGGTAAAATGTGACGCAACCTTTGCTGAGTTAACGGTGGTTTCGTAATTTCCATCCAGACGCGACGGTGGTATCGAACATCCCACGTAACTGTCATCGAGAAAGCCAATTAGCGTATTTCTCCTTCATCTATATTCGCTTTGAGGCTGGAGAATGAAATTGTAGGGAGGCTGTTGAACACGTAGACCCAACAGGCAGGATGACGCATTGGCCTCGGCACTTTGTAGTGCTGGGACAGTGACGGCACCAGACCGGACCAGAGAGCAGACCTGATGTCACTAAAAGGAGATGAAAGATTCAGAGGAACCATGTGCTGTAACAGTTTCAACCAGGCTTTTGCTAGTTGCAGCACAGTCCGAGTCACGTCTTAACAGGAGATCATGTAAATAGACAGAAAAGAGAAGCGTCACGTCCTATTTAATGTTCCTCAGAAAATTGCTCGGCGCTGGAAATTGAGCATTTACTTTGTTTGTTTTGATTTCAAATGACCACCATCAACGCAGCGTCAAACCGCGAATGAATCACAGGCACCAGAGAACAGCCTGGTGCCACGTTTGTTCCTGTAATGAGTCTTTTTTTTTTCTCACCTTTTTCAATCACTTTCACTGATTGCTGTTATTATGTGACTCTTCAGACAAGAGGCGCTGAGCTACTCCACCCACTCCCCTGTGAATTCAGACAAATCACTGGAGGACGTGCTCGGAAACCTCAACCTGAGCTCCACCATCACCCCTCAGATGATCAACTTAGGCCTGTCGCAAGAGCGTAAGTCGTCTCCCATCTGATGAAAATGACGCACAACCCTGTCACGCTACGTGTCTGTCTGTCTGTCTGCGTGTCTCTGACCCCCTGTGGCTGGAACTCTTGTGTTTTCACAGTTGTGGATGAGGTGTGGCACCAGCAGGCAGTGTTCCGACTGTTGCAGCTGATAGAGCTCCCCCTGTTGGAGAGCTTGTTAGAGGGTAAAGATACGTCGCGGCCTCCCCTGCACGGCATGGACAGTGACCCGGACCTGTTGTACACATCAAGCTACCTAGACCGTGAGGTCCTCAAGGCCTTCAGTGAAGCACAGTGAGTTCTCTAAAGCCTTTATTGTTGCACAGTCCTCTATAACAGTTTTCTGTTGCTAATACTTCTATACTCGTACTTAAAGGTCCCAAATCTTCCCAGTTTTCGGGTGGTGAAAAAACATGATTTTTCTTACCATGTCCAATGTTGCAGCACCTCTATTCATCCTGCATCTGAATGCTGTGTTTTAGAGCTAGTCTGCTCTGATTGGTCCACTCTCACAGGCGTGAGCAGCACCATGTTTCCTCATCAGCTCTGCTGGTGATTTTGCTGAAGCCGGTGATTGTACAGTTGTGTCATCACAACTTTACGGAATCCCTATGAAGGCGCAGTTTCGGAATATGGGCTTTAAGCATTACTTGGTACAATTTGATACTTGATAAGTATTTACATGCCATCTAGGCCTGCTTTTTAATCAAAGAAGACACAGACCCCCCACCCGCGACTATCCTTGAGTGGACCCCTATTAAAAACATTTTTTATTTTGAAGGGTTGTCCGGGTGGGGGGCGGTCCGCAACATGTGTAGAGACTCTTTACACCTGGTATTATCACCTTCTTTATTACCTTCGTGATCAGATGACGGACAGTGGAAGTGGACAGCTCTCAGTACGTCTGTTCACACAGGCATTAAAATGTGTGATAAGCAAATGCGTGCGCGCGCGCACACACACACACACACACTCACACACTCAAGACTGGTGGGACAGAAGTTTAAATGGTAAATTTACCGACCAACGCTTGCTAGATAACACGCGTTAAATCACTTTTTTTTATGTGGGAAACTGTGACCGCTGCTACACATAAACACACACATCATTAGTGCGCGGCCGGTAATGGTGAATTATTGATGAGCAAAATTCCATACCGCCCTCTTCAAGTCCAGACTGTGTGCGCGTTTATTTTCAATACTAGTGTGGCCAGACCCAGCAAGCCTCTCCTGTGCCATGGTGCTTCTCAGATATGTCTTAAGTTTTGAGAAGGATCTTCGGCACTTGAGACAGTTACAGGTAGAGTAAGAACTAGTTTATTAGCTGTGGCTACATAAGGCACACTTGGTATGGAGTGCTGCTTTATAAATAGAGTGTGTGCCAAATCGTGAACTGAGCCAAGCTCGATTTCTTTTATGGTGGATAAAAAGAAACGGGGCCCATATACTTCACAGCCCAGATGGGACCTTTAAGTGAAAGGACTTTATTCTAATAGTGTTTTTATAGTAGAGTGTTGCTGTTTCTTAGATAAATCATGATGAAAGTGTTAAGCCTGCTTTAACGTATCTGCTCGCTGTGTTTTTGCCTGGAACTGACCAAATCCACGCTTGCTTACGGGAGCCAGCGGAGGTCAAGAGCTTGTGCGACCTCCTTTCTATCTCTCCCTCCCTGAGTTGCTCCGCTCTGACCAATCTGTCGGCTGTGTTTAAAATCATTACCCTCCCCTCTCTCCCTCAGGGCTGATGAGTGGATGTCAGGGGCGGTGGACTGTCTAGAGTTTCTGCCTGACGAGCT
>CAEMYA010002058.1:914498-979506 GCA_903131615.1 Diplodus sargus
TGCCATCGTCTACAGCCGAAGGCTCTCCAAAGGGAAGGTGGACCTGATGGTGCTGTTCATGATGGACAACCACTGTGATCTGTTCAAAGTGAGCGTTCTTGATTTATCGCTTTGCCAGTGTGTATACGTGTGTGTGTGTGTGTGTGTGTGTGTGTGTGTGTGTGTGTGTGTGTGTGTGTCCGGTCATCCAATCATCAGTCACTTTAGTCATAATATCAATACGATGACTAAGGTCTTTTGAAACGATGTTGGTCGTTACATGCTTCATTCAACATCTACAGAATGCTGTTTGCTCAGGCTGTTAGAAGCAGGATTGCAAACCTGACATGAAAACAAATGTGACTGGCTGAGCGTTAGAGCACCGACAGCCAACAAAACAAGGAACATTTATTATGCTTGTTATGTTATTATGTATTATGATGAGCTTATAAATAAAAAGGTAAAACTTAATGTCTTCTTTTGCTCTCTTTTCCACCAGATACCTGTTTCTTTGCACAAGATGGTCAGTGACAGAATAATGAATATAATGAAAGGGAAGGATCCAGATGTGGCAACAGGTTGGCAGACGTTCCTTGTATCTTTCCATCTTCAGACATTCTGTTTGTTTAAAGGGTAACGGCACCAATTTTCCACATTAAAGTGTGTTTACAGGTCTCTGCGAGTACTGCCGCACATGCAGGAATAAAAAGCCTTTTGTGGCTCCGGAGGAAGCTTGCTGTGATTTGATGAATTGCCTTCAGAGACATCACTCAGTGACTAAGTTGCAATGTGGGTAATCTAGGCGACATGTTTTGAAAAGCCATGCTGGATGTATCACGGTCAGTTCAAGAACAAATGATTAAAAATGGATACAGAACAACTACAGATGCCACCTTTTTTTCCCCACGCATTCTTCTTCCTTTTCAACCCGCTGCCTACGTTACCCACAATGCAACATGGCCATTAACATGCAGCTTCCTCTGGGGCCACATAAGGCTGTATACCACTTGTATGGTATAATGCAGAAGTACTCCCAAAAGACCTGTAAACACACTTTAATGTGTAAAATACATTGGCAGAGTTGCCCTTTAAATGCTGTTCGTGCAGCCACTGTGGTAGAATTCACCTTTTCACTTCATTTCTGTTTCTCCAATCTCTCTTTACAGCAGGATCAACATACTGCACCAGAGTGAGCGCCAAGACCTATTCAGAAAACGCACAAAAAACCACCAAAGAAGAACTTCGGTCGTTACTCCAGACAGTCCACGAGAACCCCAAACTCTCCTCCAAAGAGAAGAGGCGGCTGCTGGGGCAGTTCTACAAAGGCCACCCAGAGATTTTTGTTCAATACTTTGGAAATCGATTATACAGTGTCAACATGGTGTTACAGTGATATTTATGAATTTAACACTTCATGTATTTTAATGTAAAAAAAAAAAGAGGTAGATGTGAGACCCTTATGTGATGTAAATGACGTGCAGCATAGTAAGTGGAATGTATTTGCTTGTACGCAAATAGTTTAGACTACTGAACAAGAATGTGAATTTTTAAATGTAGAGTCTCTTAAGAAGTTGTGATATTTAAGGACTTAATTACTTTCTCAGATGTTTTTCTTTGGTGCAGGACACTAACATGAAAAGTCCCTTTTTAGTTATATATGCGACTCGGTTACTTTCCCAGAATGGCAAAAAGAACCAAGTGTTCTTACATTTTTTTTTTTTTTTTATGTTCTCACCCTGCAGTGACTCTCGATGTCTGCAGCCTATAAGGTCAAGTCTGCGTATGGCGTTTTCAATGGACGTATTCTTTGCGCTGGTGCAATAGGAACACTGTTAGCAATAAAGAAATGTGTCTGTTCATGTGGTTGCTCGTATACAATGTGATGCACAGTCCAGCTATGTCTGTCTGTGGAGCGGAAATTTGAACCTGGAAATTTGAAAGTCTGATGCCGTGCTGCAGTAAACAGTCGGGAGACATTCATGAGAGTCAGCCCTCCGGGTTTTTTTTTTGTGTGTTTGTTGCAGCAAATCAGCAAAACAGATGTTTGTACTTTTTTTTTTGTTGTTGGAAAATCGTAGCCATGTTTTAGTGGCATCTTCAGGGTTCTGTTTTAAATGAGGTTAATGTACTCCTTCTAATCAGTTGAGGAAATCACTCCCACATTTCCTTGTGACAAAAGCATTCCCAGATCATGTTAAAACCTCACACAGCTTGCTTGTATTTTGGCAGTACGTAGTAAAATTGTTCAGCATTCATAAAAGGTACAGTTTTTTATACTGCAGGAACAAAATGTGTATTATTTAATAAAAAAAGAAGTGACATCTGGTATGTCAAGCAATTCAACCACTAAACTTAAATAAGGTTTGATTTTGAGAAAATTTGCTTGACTTTGTGTCCATTTACTTGACCACACACAGGCCGTGAACATGGTCCTCTATTTAAAACAGTCACCTCTTTTTTTCAATAAAGAGTGGTGTAACTATGGAATCTCAGGCTTTTTTCTGCTACTGAGGTTCCGAGTCAACTAACAAACTTTGTTGAATATTTTTGTGTCTGTAAAATAAAAAAATGTGATGTCTTTCATATTCTGTCATTGTCATTGTTACCAAAACTCAAATTCATTTTCATTATTCATCTCAAGAAAAATAAATGTGCTTCTGTTATTCATCAGACATGCCTTTGATGCTAAAAAACTAAATCAGACGTTTCTGACTGTGCCATGGCTATTTCTAGTTGAAATCAGTGACTAGAAATTCACAGCTTACCTGACAACGAGGGCCAACAAGCAATTATTTCGCCTGACACTTTGAGGGCAACAAATTATTCTGAAAAACAAAATACGTCATGGACATTATTCCTTTCTTAAAGACAGTCTGTTGCTTAAATTATAAAATTGTTGGTGCGAATGTCAAAATAGCAATCAGACTATAATTGATCTTATTATGTTGCAGTAGAATGGTGTTCAGCATGAAACATTTTTTTCTGCCACCTAAATATGAATAGGCAGAGCTGAGATAGGCTTCCACACATCAGAATAAAAGCTGTGCTGTGCAGCCAGATAAAGATGTTATCAGGCCAATGTGAAAATAAGCACCTGGCTGACACTGAAAGATATTCACTGTGTAGATTTATTTCCAATCAAGAAGAGCGTGTTACATCAATGAATTGTCTGGACACGTCAGCTTATGCTGTAAAAACAGCTGAGGACATTTTTATTTTTGTATTTTCAGAATGTGAAACTCTACGTGGTTAAACAGAAGCGAACCCTCTTTTTTTAAATAAAGGCTCTTTAACCTTTTCAAAGCTAGCAAATCCTTCCGTCTTCCGTTGATCTGATTAATTGAACAGTGGATTGATCTTTCAGAAAACCTGAGTGTCACGTGCTGCCACCTAGTGGTAACAACAAGGCCTGTGCTAAGAAAAAAGCCTTGATAAACATCCAATCTTTAAAATAGCAATAAATACACAGGCGAATAAAAACACCAATCTGCTTGAAATTCATTTTCACTTTTATTGAAAGGAACTGTGTTTCCTCCAGTTATCTAAAAAAATCCACTTTGCCATCACTGGAACATCACAAGGCCAAAACTGAGCTGTGTTTCAAAAACAATGGTTGAATTAAAAATTTTGTACAGTATAATGGTCAGTCTTTAAAAATGAAAACTGTTAACAAAAAAAGCCACAGAAACACTCAGGTGCATACTGTACATTTGTCTGTATGTGTGAGTGTGTGCATGTATACTTGTCTTCTGTACAGAGAACCACTGATGTAAAATCTGTCAGACGCACTTAGAAATGGGGACATGTACGTTTACTCCACAGGACCACCTGTTCATATGACATTCTTGCGGGGTCCAGTGTTACTTTATCGAATCCTCTTCTGTTGGCGTGCACGGTAGATGTCGTGTATGGGCGGAGCCACGGCTCCTTTGTCGTCCTCCTCGTCAGAATCTGCATTTGGCCTCTTTAGTGACTTGGCAACAGCATGGTTCTCCATGGATCCATTGCCCTCCCCTCCTGCATCAGGCTGTCTACCAGTGATCAGCTCTACAGCAGCATCAACAGCTACAGAGACGGAAAACACATCAGGAACACGTCAGACAGGGCAGAACGACAGTTTGACACACTCTAACACATTTTATGGAAACTCATCTGGCAGCTGTCAACATGTTTTAGTCTGGACTAATGTGGTCATTTGACAACCCGTCTGAGTGACATTTCCATCACCAGAGTCACGATGCTGACGTGGCTACAAATAGAATTGGTCTGGATTCAGAAAAGCAACTTACTCTCAGGAAGTGCGCATCTCCTGAAACTTTCCATGAGCTCATCCACTTGAACAAAGGGACCCTGCAGCGAGAAACAACCACAGACTCTTTGCTATCGGGTAGGAAAAAACTTCTTTTATCCATTTCCAGTAAATATGAGCATGACAGTATTAAGCTGCTGCAACTCACAGTGAAGCACGTAGGCGGAGGGAGCAGCTTCATTAGGACAACAGCAGCGGGGGGGACTGGGAAAACTCCACCAGGGACCGGGTGTAAACCTGGAGCTGTGGGGAGGAACACAGGCGGCTAACATCAAATATGGATCCTTTAATCATTGAGTACAAGAAGAGACACTAGTGCAGAGACGTTGCGACAACAGGACTACATACGGGCGAGGTGACGTGGCTGGAAGGGGATCATCTGATTGGTGTCAGGTTTGGGGTACTCAGGTTTACGGTCGGCTTCATCCTTTAGTGACGGCGCAGACGGCGCCACAACAGTCTCTGGGAGCATTGCTGCCAGTTTGGCACGAGACACATCCTACAAATGCACAGTAGAAACAGTTTAAATATAAGAGACAAGTCTGATCTGTGTAATCTGTCTCTAAGGGCAAAAATACACACCTTGTATCCAAGGGCCTTCAGTTCACTAGCAGAGCAGGGATACAGGTCCATAAACTTGTATCTATCTACTAGCAAGGCCGTTTCTTTGCCCTCGTACTCGTCTTTGAAGGCAGTGAATCGCCTGCGCTCCACCTTCAGAATACTGGCCAGGTCCCCTATGTTGCTCTCGAAGGCCAGGAACCGAGCCCAGACCTCACTGGAGAATACAGAACAAAAATCCTCAGATATGGATCATTACATAATTTACATACAGTATATACATGCAACCTTAGTCAGAACTTGACATTACCCAGACTTTTCTGGAGACAAGCTTCCTGAGGTGAGGACACGTTCAAACAGAACCCTGGTGTTGTTGTCCTCTGGAGAGACGCAGTGGAGGAAGAACAGAAGAAAAGCACATTGGAAATTCTGCTTAGATTGGTGGATTAGTGGTGAAAAAACCAAAACAACAGATTTTCTATATTCTGTGCATTAACACTGCATCTTATTATACACAACCTACCATTAAGGTGAGAGAGGTAATCAATATATGCCAGTATATACTCTGGAATGTCGCCATATTTCTTCAAACCGAGCTCAAAAATCTTGAAGGCCACCGATTTATCCTGCGTGGGGGGAAATAAAAGGATGTTTGTAAGATCGATTTTAACCACGCTGTGCATATACTTGACATACAGTGATGTTTACTTACCTTGCTGCAGTAGTACTCCATCAGTGCTGCCGTCACGTACACATGGTGACGCGTGCGTAGATCCTCTCTGGCCTTTTTGAAGATGGTG
This sequence comes from Diplodus sargus, assembly GCA_903131615.1. Taxonomy (NCBI): domain Eukaryota; kingdom Metazoa; phylum Chordata; class Actinopteri; order Spariformes; family Sparidae; genus Diplodus; species Diplodus sargus. The sequence continues at coordinate 920,148 of CAEMYA010002058.1, forward strand.
CGACCTGATTTAATCCCCTCGGCCCTCCTGGCAAACTTCATGTACTGAATGTAGACCAGTGTGGGGTCAATGTCCTCAATGGCCAGCAGTTTGTTATAGATGCTGTGGACCTTCTCGTACTTCATGCGACTCTATGAGAGAAAAGATACACTCTGATCAGTCCCTGAGAGGGTCGATGACGGTTTGTTTCAAAGGCAACTCAACACTCACTTCTTCGTAGTCTGCAAACGAAAAATACAGCAGCATGTTCTTCTTCAGAAGAGTCCCGATGGCACGTTCGTAGATGTTAGCTGCCTCGTCGCTAAACAACTTGGAATTATTCATATCCTGAGAGAAAACGATGAGGGATTTGAAGAATTAGACGACAGTTTTGAGCCGAAGCTGAAGAATACCCAACAGATTTTTGACTGTTTCACATCAAATTAATAATATGAAAGGTGTCCTCTCTTACCCCTTTCTCTGCTAGTAGTTTGCTAGACTGCTCCAGGTACTGTGCCGCCTCATACCATATGTCAGGATGGTGACCCAGCACCAGCAGGCACTGCTCGTAGGCAAACATCACTGCAACACAGAAAACAATAGACTGAAACTCATAAAAGACATTATCAATGCATCAAGTTAACTGACTGACTTCCTGCACAAAACATCAATGCCATCACGCTCAGACTATGAAAAGCCTGTAATAATTAGGGATCCTATATGTTCAAAGAACATTGTTTTCCTCACAAAAAATAAAACAGCCCAAAAAACACTTTATATTATTTTTCTCCGTTTCTTAAAATATCTGAAGCTTATGGCGGTCCACTTTTGGCAGCCCTGACCTAAACCTAGAGTGAGAGGGAAACTGTCGGCCTACGCCCTCTAGTGGCTGCTTTCATACAAGAGGACATTTTCATACATTATAAATGAGTTTATGAAATTTGTAAACCAGCATCATTACTGGAATCACATCCCTTTGAGACAAATATTCACATATTAGGGCACAACGTTTCCTGGCTGATCATCACCTCTCTTTGTGATGAGGGTCTGGTCTTCTGTGCGCAGTGGGTTGCTTTTTTCCCATTGGATGTACTTCTTCCACATTTCTACCTGCTGGGCTTCCTGGGGAGAGTTCTGGGGGGGTACTGAGGGCGCATTCCGGTCCAGCCCCTTCATCACAGTCTCATACTCCTGAATTACACGGACGGAATCATCTGAATTAGTTTACAAAAACAGGAGTTTTTGTGATGCATCAGAAAGACTCAAAGCAGATCCGTGACACTCATCTCACCTTCGCCACTCTCCTGGCATTCATGTAGTCTCTACTTCTATCCTCGATCATCTTTTTGGCCAAGTGTACATTTATTCCCTGTTCACAAAAAAGACAGGTCAGTCTTTTAACAGCTCAAACTCCAAATGAGCAAATGAAAAGTATGTAGGCGGACAGATAAAGACCAGAGGCCTGCGTGGGTCACTCACTTCTTCATATTTGCTATAATCTCTCCACAGCTGCTCAATATTGATCATGGGGTTCACGCAGCCTCTCTGGTAGACCCTCCGTACTGCTGTGATCCGCTGGTTCTCTGCGTATGAGCCTACAGCCTCACTGATGGAACATAAAACTTGTTAAAACTTGATGGAAACAGTGTGAACCTTTGGTGAGGTTTCACAGTATAACAAGAAAGTAAAACACTTACACTCCTTTGAGGAAGTTGATGTAGTCCACCCAGATCTGGTAGAGGAGAGAAAAGCTATTAGGTGATGGTAGTTACCAGAGACCTATACACACAGATTCAAATATATATAGTTCAGATCTGTGTACCTGATAAGACATTATTTCCATGCCGATTTTATCCAGGGCAAAGTCATACGCCTGGGCCATCTTCTCTCTGAGGGTTGGAGAGTAAATGTATGAAGTAAACTGTAGATTTTAAAAAGGTACAACATGCACTGAACCCAACCGTGCAGCACGTTCCCTTACTTGTAGCTGGGCAGCTTCCCTTTGGTCTCCCGGACATATGAGAGGTAGCATTTCCACAGGTCGATGTGCAAGACTTTCATTAGGCATCTCTGAAACAACTACAGAGGCAGGAACACAGGGAGATAACTGTTATAGAAACACAAGTAAATGTTTGATAGGTACTATGAATATTCTACAAGACAACCACCCATCTGGTGTTACAAGGATTTGTTTTTTTTTAACAAATCCACGCTCAAAATAGTATGTGATCATTAGTGGCATATCTCCAGTAAAGGGATTCCCAAGAAAAGCAGTTTTTACTTTACTCATTTGGGGGAGTTCCAGGCTTTACTCAACACTTAAGTTATCCCGCTCCCTTAGGCAGGCCATCAGATTTGGCCTATCTCTTAGTCAACTCCTCCAGACTCAAACAAAAGCACCACAGTTTGAACGAGTGTGAGGGACACGTGTCAAGGTGTGTAAAAACTGACATTCAGACAAAAACTGAACAGGATGCACTGTCATCATTTATTTGAGAGAAAACCAGTGACCATCAAACAAACGACAATCAATTCAAGACCAATGCAGAGATAAATGTTATCAGCAGAAATAGATTACATCATAGTTGTGTATATACACATATATATATATACACACACTGCAGCAAAGAGATAGGACAACATTATTTCTATATATTATTTATGCCCTGTGTTACAATGCTGGTTTAAACAGTATGTTAAATAGCGTGTGCATCTTAGTGGAAAACACAAGAATCATAACAGTAAAGACAGCCAAGATGACCCTTCGCAGGTGTCAAAATGACACACTTCAGCTTTCAAGAGTGTGATGGACACTTACCTTTTCTACCTTGTCATAGTTTTTAGCCTTGATCTGCAAATAAGAGTGTAAATGCAATATTAATTCAAACGTCTCCTGTTTTTACAGCTGCAGGAATCATGCACTCATGCAAATGTGACCACTCACGCATACACACAGACTAAAGATCAACAAAGTGAAATTCACACAAGAATGACAAACTACTGTTAAAAAGGGGTATTTATTTTCTTTGTAGACTGCGCCACATCACAGAAAGAAAAAAAAAAATCCTGACAAAATTTTGGATTGCAGATTTTAAATACTAAAGCCAGAGAACACTTTTAAAGAGTGCTCCGATTTGAGAAATACAGTATGCCATTTGAAAAAACCTCTTCCTTTCACAGCCTCGGGTGAGTGCGTTCCCTTGGTAAACACTGTTGCAGCAGTGAGTTTGATATTGCCTCCTGTTGAAGAGCCGGAGCCAGTCTCACAGCTCCCTCCAGTACCGACAGGAGAAGGAGAGGCTGTGGTTTCTGTGGTATTAGAACCTCGGGTAAACCTACCCCGTACAACCGTGGTTACATTAATGTGCTCTACGAAATGTACAAAAGCAAAACTAGCCTGGAAAGCAACATAAAGTCAGCTTACATGGCAGGCAAATATCCCAAAGTGAGATGCGCAGTGCTTTGGTGAGTAAAACGCAACATACAGACCACATAACTGGCAGTTCATGTTTAGATGTACAAGTATCCCTGCACAATGAGGATGACAGATTTCTGTCAAAAAAGATTCTCGAAGATTAACGAGTAAATCCTGGGTTGGTAAAGACCAACTGGGATTGTGAAGCTGAAGATTTGATTCCCTCCCTCTCAACTGTCCACCATTGACCGAATTTACAAAAAAACTTCTCTTTTTCATTTCTCTAGATACACACACATGAACGCACAGGTAGTATGTTACATCTGGGGCAAGACTCAACCATCAGAGATGAAAAAAAAAAAACAAACAAAAAAAGTTCATTCAGGTAATTGATGCCATTTTAAGACCAAAGCGATGCAAAATGTCTTGGTGTTGCATGCAATTCACACCAATGGCACAGCATTAAAATGTAAAAATTAAGGACATGTATATTTTGCAGGAAAATAGTCTCTTCCAGCTATGTTCTTTGTAAACCAGTGTAGTGCACAGCAACCACAGTTTAGACTGCCTTTGGGGTATCTTCCCTAAAAACAGGACTGACCTACATTACTGGCTTATTCCAGGCATGACAACAGCACATCCAGCACACTAAGCTTCCCACCTCAATTAGAATAAACGGCACAAAGCAACACGGAAAAAGTAGCAAGAAAAAGAAAGAGACAATGGTGTGATGCGTAGATAATGCATCTACCAATGATGTTTATTTTTAGCCAGGAAGTACATTAAATCACCAGCAAAATCTGACATTATGCTTTTTGAAATTATTTTGTTTAACTTTCTTGGAATATATTCCTTTTCTGGTTTTGCTTTTCAGGGTATATAACTTTTGACTCACAACAATGGGTTTGCCCTGAAATAGATCACCTAAATAATGTATTGCATTCACTAAGTTTCTAGATGCTCCTCCTGAGGGGGGAACGTTACCACGTGGCTATTGATTGCTTTGGTGTCTTCGGTATTCAATAACATAACAGCCTCATGAAGCTCTACTAAAGATCATTGCAGAAACACCTTTAATATTAGAAAAGATCAATCCACTTTTCAATGTACTGAATGTTAATGAGTCCCTGCATTGCACTAGCGAGCTGGAAATAGTACGCTAATTATACACTCCTGCTGTGAACACACAGAAAAATAAATTAGACTAAGTTGTTTAAAGGTCTCCAAGTGTTTTAATTCCTGCTATCTCATAGAACATACCGCCCAATCTTTAATGAGAGTTACCAAAAGCATCCTAAAAAAAACCTGACTGACAGACTGGAGAAGTTAGCCTCAATTATCTCCAGCAGAGACAACATGTGCTGGGAAATCTAGGGACAGGGGCATATTTGCGTATGCTCTGCAGGGTGTTTCAGTGAATTTAATGTGTGATTTAATCCCAGGAGAGCTTGAATTCCCTGAAAGAGGGATTTGAAAAGACGTGGAAGGATTTGCCTACTGTGCAACTTTTTAGACATGAGGACTTTGTTAAATCTCTAGAGAACCAGACTCACACATGCAGGAGGATACGCTGTGCTTTTTAATGAAAATATTTTGTATTCTATGGCAAAAAAAAAGAAAGAAAAGTGCAGAATATGGGGAATTTCACAGAATTAGGTTTTGTGAGGCTGTGGGGGTTTTTTCGTAGTTGGTTAAGTTCGTTTATAGTTCCTTTACAAGAGGGGGATAAGAGCTCATCCACATACTTACCAAATAAGGTCTTTAGACTATGAAAAGCAAATGAGTTGCAAGCTATAAAATATAATGCTAATACATGCCTAAGATTAAGTCTAATTTTAGAACTTACTGCCTGCTTCTTATACTATAATTAAATACATAAAATGTCATGCTAATTCAACTTTCCAGTGTCAGTAGACAGAAACCATCTATATAAAACTATATGAAGATTTAACATACTAGTATCCTAGACTGTTTTGGGTTGAACTGTGGTTTGGAGTTTAGTGGGGAGAGTTGACAGGTTACTAATAAATAAGTGAAAATGGAAATTTGCAAAAAGTAAGTTGTAATTTCTTCATTTCATAGGATTGACTTCTTAATTACACTTAAATGCAATAACCCATCAGCACATTTGTAACATTTCACAATCAAACATCAGCCTCTATTAGATTTTCTTTATTTTTGTTGCAACTGTTAAAGGATAAATCAAGACAGAAATGAAAATTCAGTCATACGTAGTCTGATGGAAAGTTGGGGAAGTTTTTTAGTCCACATAATCTCAAAATTCTATAACTTCACAGCATACAGCATTCTCTTGAATAAGTAAAGTGGATGGGCCCTTTTATGAGAACACTGAAAACTAAATAAAGTTTCTCTATAATAGATTCCTCTAAAAGATCACAAATTGGTTTAAAAAGACAATATGTATATGCTTAACTTGGTTGTATCTTTTCAAATTAATGTGGGATCTTGGGGTTTCAGGAGACCATGCTGTATCTGCCTGTGTTTTTTTTTAAAGTTCCAAAACAAGTCACCATCTATTTCAGTTGTTCAGGAGAATGCTGCAGTGTTGTTCTGCTGTGAGGATTCAGATATGTTTCACAGGCGAAGAAACTTCAACCGACTTTCCATCAGCATGAGGTTGAGTAGATAATGGACTTTTCATTTTTGGGTGAATTTATCCTTTAAAAGTGAGTTAACCCACTCGCGCAGTCATCTGCATTCTAGTAAATAATATGTACACTCAGCTCTTCAGTTAACCTCCCCCCCCACACACACACACTCTTCAGATAATGTCTTAATAATATCTTCCACCCACCATCCAACCAACGGTCCTAAGTTGCACCTATGACAATTTTAGATTTAATAAAAAAAAAATAAAAAAAAATCAACAAACATGTTTTCCTAAAAAAAAAAAGAAGTAAATATTAAATCTATGTCACAACAATACTTGCTCGCTGAACAAATACTGCTTCAGTGATGTTTTTTTTTGTTTTAAATCTACTTCAGATCTTCTATGATTTTATGTTGTAGTAGCCACTCTGCTCTAGGTGTTTTATGTTGTTGCTGGCTGCCATCTTTGTTAGAAGGGGTGATATATTAGTAGTGTGGAGACAGACACTGTTGCTTTAGTGGCAAGAGTACAGTTAGTGCCATCTGTGGGTTAGACTGAATTATTAAGTCGTGTTCCTGAGAAGCCAAGTCCATTTGGAAAAGGCAGCAGTGTGTTCTTTTCCCATTTCATAACATATAAATTTCATGGAATATCACTCCAGGCCTTTCGTTGCTCTGGGTAATCCAAGTTGGTACATACCGGGGGTGGGGATATGGGGAGAGGGAGGGGCCAGGGGTAGCAACCTCACAGCAACAAACCACAAACACTAAGTCCTCAACATACAGCAACATTCAGTTCACAGCAGTGGGGTGATTACTTTCCAGAACTACACACACTGCACTTTACTCTGGAAACTAAGTAATGACGCTTGATAATGCTGTGCAAGTTTGTGCAAGCAATGTGTTTAATGCCAATTTCAGTAGTCATCTGCTGAAGTGAAGGGCATCACAAAATGCACTGCACCAGGTTAGCAAGAAATGATTACATGTAAGGGAAAATGAATCATCCTACCAGTAGCTGATTGCATAATAGCAAAGCCTGTAGATGGCATCAAGGCAAATGGGTCACTGGTCATATGTTCAGGAGGAGTGGGGAGAAATGTCTCAAGGAAAGAATGGGCCACACAATCAAAATATTTGTTTATAAAATTACCCGAAAGAAATGACACAGGAGGCAATAAATTGACACGACAAGTGAATAAAAGGCTAATGCACTCCAATACCATTAAAATAGTTTTAATACTGTTGCAGACCAAACATGCAACAAATGCATTTTACCCCATTTAAATATGACGCAGAGTAGAGAATATGTATTTTTTTTAAATTCTGGGAACATAGGAAGAAGTTCTGAAAAAGAAATGTTAGCGCTAATTTCCCCTTTGTTTGTGTTTAAAGGCACAATTCTTAATCAGTTGAGCTAGAGCCTCATAAAATAAGTATTTTCCATCATTCTACCTTTATGTTCAATCCAGGTCCATCATTGTGAAGGATGTTCTTCAGCAGATGCTTTCAACAGCAAATCATCTTTATTATTACTCTGATGATAAACACTATACAGGTTAGGGCTAACCCAGGTCTAGTGAATCAAAACAAGAATTGTGACTTTAAACGCCGTTGAAGTAAGAGACATTTTGTTTGTGTGAATATCACATTGTTGATCATGTCAGAAATAAATCCCAGCCATGCACACTAAAGAAAAGAAAAAGTATTAACCTCGGCTTCAATGAATAGTTTCCAGAATCTCCCAGAACTTGGGAACTGTGCGACAAGTCGCTCATATGTCTTCCTCGCTTTATCTATGGGTTGGTTCTAAGGAAGGAGAATTCATTTACATTCAACTCTATTAAGAAACATTAGGAAGAAGCAGTCATATGGGAAAAAAAGCCTTAAGTGCTTTGTATTTAAACAGTCTATAATCCCTCAGCCCTCCCACCCATTTATCCCAGTTTACTTAACCCCAGGAATGCAACTCTGTGTCACTAAACCTGTGCTTCTCGAATCAGAATGCTCCATGCGTCAAGGTCATATGGGTTTTCTTCCAACTTCTTCTCTGCCTTCTTCACCTTCTCCGGGATATATTCTGCCGCAGCCTGCAATGCAACACAAAGGGCACAAGAGAAAAGGGTTACGACGCTGATGTGACTCGCGGTGCGCTGTGATACTTCTGGCGTGGTGACACATGCAGAGGCCCCATGGCTAGAAATAACTATCGTCCGCTCTCACTATATACGGATGGTTAAATATTAATTAGTGAGGAACTAAATTCATGGCCACGCCTCTGCTATGTTGTAAAACTGTGACGAACATCAGTCGTGTGGCGGTTTGATAGGTAAATTGCGTTACAAACACTGAACACCGTTTCTCTAGTAACCATCTATCTCTTTAAAGCTGGCACCGCAAACAAGCACCCAGCATGGTGCATAGTTATAATCAATAACGAATTGCAAGTAACTACACGTTAATATCAAGTTACCTTGCAGGTAATGCTAAGCTATCTTAACACGTTAATACCGGACAATTAGCCAGGCAATATGGCGTACGACAGGCTAAACTTAGCTTTAAGACAAACCCCTAGATATCGCTACCGTCCGCGTTATTGTCTAATTCTAGCTAATACTGACGTATGAAAAGTCACAACATAGCATGCATAACGTTACTGCAGCAGAGTTTAGGTGCTAACATTATCCAGGAACAACACACAAGCTAAGCTATGCTAGCGTTTCAGTGAGGGCTAGCTTGCCCCTCGGCAGAACTGCATGTAGCTACCTGGTCGGCTGTTCCCTCGGTGGACATCACTGGAAGAGTACTTTGGGTTACAAATGCTATATCAATTGGATATAAGCTCTATTAATAACGATTTGGCAGTTTTAAAAAAACGACTAAATGCTCGGCATAGCTTCACAACGGTCGATCACATTATCCTCGAGCAACTAACTGTTCAACGCCAATATCTCAAAATGGCGTGAGAGCTGTGTTCCGCTCCGCCAACAGCAACAACAATAGCACTTCCGGCGCAGCGCCCTTCAAATTAAAACATTAACATCTACAAACACCAATCACACTAAAAACGTGCAGGCATCACCGCGCAGATTATACACTGCAATATACCGCAACATATCCTTAAACTGTTTATTGTAGTGGGGAAGGAATGGATGCAGCTGGTGGTATGTGCTGAGCTCTACAGCTGCCTGGAATAGACTGGAGTCGCCCATTATTACAAATCAGATGATCGCATCATTTAGGCAGCCTCATTGGGATTTCTTTTAATTTGGAGCAGAGGTTGTGTGCCCTTTTGTGTGTTATTAGTCTGGCACATGTGCAGAACCTCCCTACTAATTGTTTCGTCTATTGATGAATCTCAGACGCTAAAGATTTGAATACATATACTGTTGTTGTTTTCTAAAAGAGCAAAGTATGCTTAACTAATCACAGCGTGTAAACGTTTATTCCTGACAAGCACGTGCCTTCAGGTGACTCACATGCAACTGGCACACCGGCAAGTTTATAATTTTGACCTATAGGCGGCTTCTCGCAGTGGTCAGGTCATGTGAAAAAAAACTCACTAACCCATCATTCCATATCTGTAAGATGGATGTTTGCAAATAGGAATACACCCAGCTATATCACACTGACCAAAATCACAATAACATATTCCCAAAAATAACCATAAAGCAACCGGACAAAAGCCAGTCATGTGTTGCAAACAGTACTGTCCACCACGCCGGCCAGCAGGGGGAGACAAATGACAGCCACCGTGAGCGCGCGCTTGTGTGTGTTTCTGGCTACCAACTCCAAACAGACCAGATCAACAGACCACAGAGCGGAAAAAGTTTCTCCCACCTCCCAGCTTCTGTGCCATAAGATCTCACAATTTCAGTGCTGTGACAGTAAGTAAACAGCAGATGTTTTTTTGTTTGTTTGTTTTTTTCAGCGTCCTGATGATTGCAATTGAGTCTGTAGTGGAGGAAAAAATGAAAATCTGATGAAAACTTGTGCACTGGCATGATTTTGAGGATATTATATTATATTATATTATATGTTTTCGTTGACAGACACTATTAATGTCTTAACAGTCACTGTTGTAAAGGATACTGAATGCCTATGTCTGCCTAGAGTTAATGATAAGCCATGCACAACTGCCTGGGGTGAGACTTTTGGCGGTGGGGGAGAGACTTTGTGTCTTCCACAGGAAGCTGAAGGGGGCTTCTATAGGTGTGGGCCACTCTGCCTCCTCTATTACCACCACAGCTGTGTTTACTCGTGATGCACCAGATTAGAAAAGAGGCGTTCACACCTGCTTTCCAGCTGACCAGGTCTTGTCTGTAATTGGGGTGGGGACTGGGAAAGACAAATGCCTTTTGGGGGATTAGATTACAGTCTTCTCAGACCCCGGGGGTTTATGAACAGCTTACTTTGTCAGCTGGGTGCCTCCTGACTGTCTGGGCAGAGCTTGTGCTCCCCCACTGATGTCCTTATGGACAGTCTGCTGGTGACACTGCTAAAGAAATAAAGACATGAGCAATTATTGAATACTGGAGGCTAATTACGTTCTTCCATTATATCTTCAAATGTCAGTCATGCAACAAATTGCAGAAACTGATCAATGGAATCACCCTTCTGATACTGTAAATGGTTTCAAAGTTTACGTACATTTTTTTACATCTTTTAGCCACCAGTAATCAACATTTATCATACATGTTTAATTATGCAGTTTCCTTATTATGTTGATCCTCTTACCATCATTGTTCTTACCTATAATGCCTTCTCAACTCTATGTTCTAATACAAAAGCTCAGGTTGATTAAGACGTCTATCTGGAAGATGTGATTTTCTTATATCTGTTTTTTCCCCATCAAATATTCCAAATGCTGAACTGATGTCTATATTTTCAAACTTTTAGTCACAAGTCTCATGTACATTGTAACCCCTCTGATCACAGAGATCAAGTCCTTTATTTTTCGTGTCTGTTTAAGTACCTATAATTTAACATTTCACAGTATCATCCAAGTTTCAAGTTTCTTAATTGTCAGGCTCCCTTCAAAAATGCTCAAACAATATACAAAGAAAGTAAAAATGAAAATCAAAGACATAAGATGAGTGGAAGTTAAAACATAAGAGTGGAATAAACAATGTACAAAAAGTTTTGTTTTAACAACAAATTATAATGTTACAACCTAACAAGATAAATAGTAGGTTATAAAGGCTGTAAGATATTGTCACATTATAGCATGAAACATTTCATATTGTATGATGATGACATGATGATTAGTATCTTGTGATAGCAGATTGAGTTTGTTTTTCGCAGTGATGTGAAAATATCTTAAACAATGCCTAACCATCTCGTTATGAAACATTTTTTTTCACGTTATACCGTGATACTGATCCACCTTTTTGGTCTTATCAAGATATTTTACGATTTTTCCCTTTATTGTTTTGCGCCGTGATCCACATGGACGCACCTCGTCATCCTGGATCTCTGTGAATGCGTCTGCTCGATGATCGACTACACTGGTCTGACCAATGCCGTCAGTTCACAAACATTCGCTTGCAGTTGCTAGAGAAAAAAGGGACATGTTAGAGGCTGGCAGGCCCGCGGAACCGCACGTCTAGTCGGGGTAACGGACACCCTTTCAGAGATGGGCTACTTCGCCCAAAGAGGACGGAGACGAATTTTAACTGTGTAGCTACAACCTGGGCTCGGTGTGGGTTTTCTGGATGCTCGTACGCAGGAGTTATTTAATGTTTAAAATGTGGGAGATGGTGTCGTTACCGAGAGCGAGCTCTCCCTTCCTGTCGTCTAGGACAAGATGGCAGCAATGCAGGCGAACTGTGCATGGTATGGATTTATAAGTCCATAACATGTTCAGAGAAGCCCTGGATTATACTTATAGTGACTCTATGTGAAGGTAAGTGGTGTCGTGGAGGCCGTGAATTGTGATATTTGTTAAGTTTAACATACGAAACGATACTTTGAATGTGACGTAGCTAATACGAAGTCATAACTCAGCTACAAACTTAGCTTGCCAGCTTTTTGGCTCTAAAACGTCTCAACTGTTTCAACATCAGCATTGTACATAGCTAGCTCCGTCAGCACTCTGCGGTCATGAATTCACTGGTGGTGAGTTATTTTTGTTATCCTGCCAAGTAGCAGTAGGCATGACGTTGGTGGTAATTATGAACGTGAGTGCAATGTGCTGTCTGGTGTTTGTTATTTCTGTGTTGTCACGGAGATCCGTTGATTTCTTTTTTTTGCTGTTGTTGTTGAGCGTGTTGCTAAGTTATATGATTAGCTAACTATATCAACTAACCAAGGTTGGTAGATTATTACCATTATCCCCACTCTACCATATGGATCGAGTGACTTCTCTTGTGAGTGCAGTATTACTTCTCATATGTTGACGTTAGCTGACATCAGACTTCATAAGGGACTCCGTTAACCTAGCGAATCATTGCACGATTATTACGGCTCAATCATGGTTAGACATGTTATAAACAAGAGTTAGACGTGCTATCGGTCTGAGAATAGTCAAGATGTCTAGTAATGTCACCGATTACGAAGCTAACTACTTTTATCTAACTAAGTTTAATTGTAAAGCAGTATTTGAGGGATCGCATCAGGGTTTTTAGAATCTATCAAAACTTAGCCCCGCTTCTGGCTAGGTTACCTCATTTAGTTAATATCTGACAAAACCCATTCAGTGTGGAAAACCAAGAGTGGCTGTCAGAAAAACCCTGGACAATGTTTCAAGTGCCCTCTTGAAATCGTCAATTATTTTGCTCACATTTTTAGACACACAACTTAAGCAAAAAGAAAAACGTAATTCCTCCTCGCTGGTATCTGATCCTAGCTACTTAAGCAGATAGAAAACACAGAACGTTAGAGTTAATATCACGTTAATCATACTAAACATGGCTGTAATAATCAACGTACAGTGGTGGTTTTGTGTTAAAGAGATATAGGGTTAATGGTTGAGCGCCTATGGGATGGTTTCGACATCACCACCATCACCTACCAGCAAGAACAAAAGAACCCGCTGTGATTATAGGATAGATTGTTTTGGCTACAGACTGTTTATGTGACAGGGAGTCATTGCTCCTGGGCTCACTGAAACTTTTTTTTTTTTTCGTAAAATGGTGAAACTGGAAATAGAAATTCAAGACTCATTGTGCTGTGGGGCTCTGACATTGTAGTTGATGTACTTTCCCTGTCCTGTGTCATGGTAGCACTTCTTCTTTTGTAGCCCTGGAACTAAGGAATAACAGACCTTTTGTGGGTTTTTGTTTTGCTTTACTGTGCTAAGCTGAAAAATTCCAGTGGCTATGAAGCAGATGAGGCCGCTTAGTTTTGTCCAATAGGGTATAATTCATTGAGCTTTCCTTTTCTTTAGTTGCGGTTCTTGTATTTAGACCAAAGATACAAATAGTACTGATGAGGCTATCTGGTAATGTTCAATCACATTTGGTCCAAGTTACGTAATAGCATATATTCATTCTCTTAAGTAGAGGTAAGCTGGTATTCAATTTATACAACTTACAGTTTGTAAAGCAGTAGTAAAGCTGCCACCCAGTTACTATCTGTGAATACTGGCAGCCTTTGAGTCTACAGGGTGAGTACAGTACACCACAGTACTGCTCTTTGTGTGATTCCCCTTTGCATAGATCCTCCTGTCTACTCTACATGTGTCACATTCAACAGCTTATCACTATCAAGGCCACCAAAGCAAGTTCGTAGGTGATAATGAGTACTGTGGTGCCAAAAGAAAGTCAGCACAAAGTGTGGCCAATAAATTAAAGAGTAAACTGAGTAAGACTAAGAGTAAAAATGGTCCCCCCTCGAATAATAGTATTTAGGGCTGCACAGTATGATTAAAAAAAATGATATTGGAATTATTTTTGACAGATATTGCGGATTGCAATATAATTCATGATTATTATGGATGATTTATTTTTAGATCACAGTTTTTCATTGTCATTGAAAAACTAGTAAAATCATTTTATTGTATCTTGAGAACAAGCTTTGTAGGCCAGAGTATCTCTGCAGCACTACAGAATTTTCTTGATTTTTACCTTTATAAAATAATTGCAGTACTATTGGTACATAATGTTGGATGTCAATGGGGTTGTTGAGGCAATGTGATTTGGTAAAACTCTCATGTCATGTCATGTCATGTCATGTCATGTCATGTCATGTCATGTCATGCTGCACTGTAATGCTTGGGGCAGACGCTCCTCTGTGTTGCATTGTGGCCAACTTAAAGGCTGGTTTCTCAGTGCCGTCATGTTGAGGTATGAGCCCAGATGTGAGAAAGAAAACAAAACAGAGTGATTAATAGTTTAGGGTGTGAGTACCGTGACGAGAAGATGTGAGGTAATTTACATGAATTTTATGAAAGTGATGGGTGGAAAAAAGTCCCAGTATTCCAAGTAATAAACATACATGCATCCAGTGATCTGGTCAGGGCCCTGGATTTTCATGCTTTTGTGCCGAAACTGGTGAAGAAAGACTATCTTGTTTCCCGTAAAACTGCTCCCTGTGCTTATGTGTTCATGGCTGGTTAAATGAGAAGTTTGTGTGGCTCTATGATCAATGTTTTGCTGATCGATACACAGTATGTTGCGTGTCATATTTCAGTGTGTGCAACTTGAAGACAGTTAATACCTGTTTGATAGAAGTGATAAAGGAGTGATATGAACATGTGTCTACAGATTCATACAAGCATAATGTAAGTAGACTAACTGGTACTTGCTTTTATTTTGCATTCTCAAGCCCTTCGTCACAACGGTTGACTGCACAGTGTATTTTCTGTGTAAAGGGGCTTATCCAACAAGGAGAATACGGCTACTAAATCATAGTCATAAGTTCACAGTCAAAATACCATGTGGTCACATGCTTGAGAAAATAGAGGGCCTTTTCATCAGATGCGCATGGAAGATCATGTTCACAAGACACCGGCAAAGCACAACAGTGTGTAGGGAGGTTGTGCCACTGTGAGTTAAGACACCAGCCCCTGCTTAACGCTCAAGGGATAGCAACAGCAGGAAGCGGACAGGAACTGAAATTTTTGCTCTCATTTCAACCATAAACAGTCTACATTTGGTCTCCTTATTTGACCTGATCTCAATGAATTATTTCATAATGACTAAACATTTTCTGGGTCATATTGGGTTGGTAACATTAAAATTTTGAGTCGCCAGAATGAGTTTCTTCTTTAAACCGTTATACAAAAATGTCAGAGAAAATTCCTTGTTGCTGACCACTTACACAATCACAGCTGAACCTTTATAAAGACTGCTTTTTGAGACTTTTTTTGTTGCCTAAGTTAACCAAAGATATGACGATGTTTACCAGCACAAAACAAAGGATTAATGCTTTGTCAAACAAATGCTACACAAAGCCTTCCCACCAATTTTCTTCACGTTGTGCTTGGAAAAACAGTGGAACAAAGTTCCTGATTCTCATTTTTAGCAGAATCCACCATCAGGGTTTGATCATATTTGGACTAATGTGTATGTGTGATGCTCCATAAGCATAATAAGGTTATAAGCCCCTTGTTTACTTCAGTAAGCATACTAGCTCAATTCTGTTTTTGTATTCATTTGGACTTGTATTTTTATTGTCATCTGTATTCTATTTGCTTTTTGTAGAGAAAGCTGAGCTACCGAACAGAATGCACGATGATGTTATCATCCAAAGTGTGAATGCTTAATGTTTCTGTTTTGGTAAGCTGTAGGATGGCAAACAGCTCACATGGTCCAGAGTTTAAGCTCCACTGACAACAGCAACACTGTGTTTTGGTCTTAGCTGAGAACTCAAGCCACACGGCCATGAATAGCTCCCGAGCGACTTGCAGTATACAGCTGGCCTTGGGTCTGATTGTCTCTCATCTGTGACTATTACTGATGGAAACATTTTGGGATAAGCAGGGATGTTGAAGTGCTGTATTCATCTGCCTCTATTTTAAACACATCAGTAGTGTTTCACCCACACTCAACATTTAACCACACCTTTGCTTTGCCTGACTGCACATAAACTAAAGAATACATTACGGTATTTATGTGAATATATTTACATTACAGTAGTTAATTAAAACAGCGATACAACAAGTATTTTTTATTTATTATTATTTATTGTTGACTATTTTGGAAATGTTTTTTAAATTAACACGACATCTAAATGGAAACACAACCTTTGTCTGCACATTAGATTAGACCATGCATTTGTTTTTCCCCAGTGGGGGAGAAAATGGGATGGAGGGATTACTTTGTTTTGCATTTGTTTTTCCCCCACAACATGGTGTGGTTATCATCACACCTGTTTGTCCTCTCAACTACTCTTATTTTTATGTCTTAAGACATTTTGGACAGGTGTCTAGTGTTTATTTTCTTGACATTTTAATTTGAAGTGGGTAAGGGTCAGAAGTTCAACTGTGAGCAATTACTTAGCAGCTCAAGGTTGCTGGAAAGGTTCTTCAGCTTTGAAAGTAATGCGATGCCACAGGAGGAGCCTCATGGCTGACCAAGGGAGTATCTGGCTTCAGATGGTAATAATAGCAGCAGCTGCCATTCTTTTGCCTTTGAAACAACAAAGGCTGTCTGCTTCACATCCTTGTGTTAGAAATTCTCCTGCCCATTTAGTGATTGTATTTGTGTGGCCAGGGAAATTAACTGATGCTCAAGTTAAGTTTAGTTTTTAAATTCAATTTGGGTGTTCTGTTACACTGAGCTGGTATCTAGACATCGTGATTGCTCAGTTGGTGAGAGTGGTCCAAGTGCAGACTCCCTCTGTCTAGGGACACTGACACCAGACAGCACACTCTCCATCTCTAGACCAGTCAGTTAACGTTCCCTGAGCACTGAGTTGAATCCCACAGTAATGTTGTATTCATTTGGAAGCTAAAAAAAACACACACTTTGCTTTGGCTCTGCAATATTGAATTGGCCATTGCGATATCACAGCGAAGGAAACATGAGGCAAGTTAAGTAAATGCTATAATCTCAGATATTCTGTTGGTAATCTCTATTTAGCAAGCACATACAACACAGTTCGTGGGTCTCTATATGGTATTATGTCGTCCACCTTTTGAAATATGTAGGTTCAGAAATGGTAGGTTGGGAAATAATTTGGTACTCAGGTGAGAGATAGAGTGCAAAAATGAGCTCTGAGTCTTGAAGTGTCTTGGGCGTGTTCTGTGTAGGGATGCAATGATTATAGATTTTAATGGTACAGTTACAGGCTGAGGGAAAATCCCAGTTTCACTTTGTTGCAATTGTAATGAGATGATTTTTTTCACAACACTATGGCTGTATAAATGAGCATTTTTGTTTTTTTGTCCCCTCAACATTTCTTTGTTGGCTTTTTTTTTTTATATACATTTGCTGTCTTTCAAGACAGAAATGATACACGAACCAGAAAATACAGTACAAAATAATAGATAAAAACAGAGTAAGGACGAGGTGTTCCGCCTTTAGTAGCAACGTTTTTTTTCGGACAAGTTTTAGCAGATTGGAAATCCGTGCTGTATGTTGTTGAAGGTTTCTTAGTCATGGAAGTCATAGCACTTGACACATACTGTGCCGTATGTGTGCGCAATCCACAACAGTTCATGTTTATCAGGCGAGTTGCATTTTCGGCTGTGCAGAACTTCCTAGTTCTGTCTAGAACTGTCTTTGGCGCTGTTGACAAATCTACAGTATTCACATGGGAAGGCTGTCGTAGAACAAACCTGAACCTGGAAAAACAGGAAAAGCCCCACGTTACCCTGTTACCGTCCCTGTGTTCCCTTCTCATCTTTAAAAATGCATGGGGGCTATCACAGGTCAACGAACCAATCACCAACAGTGAGCCATGCTAAGTTGGCGTAGCCGGATGTTTCAAATTTAGAGAGGCACACAATGGGTCTCCGCGCCGGCCACAATTGCATAACAGCAGAGGTTTGTGAGAGTGCAATTGTTGCACCCAGTGTAAGTGCATATAACCCCAACACTCATTTTGAATCATCAGATTAAAGTACAAAAACACATTCTCTCTAAGACTGTTTTAAGATTCAAAAACAAATGTAGTGCTGTAGGCCTGACAGCTGCCTTGTGTCTGTCTAATCAAGACCCAGCCTCACAGCAGTAAAACATATGTTAACGCGTGTACAGAAAATTACTGAAACCACTCCTGCAACTTAATCAAGTTCTCCACTGCTTCTCCATTTCAAACACAAACGTTTTGGGAAATACACCATGTGCTACCATCATTGCGTGGTTTCCTCATATCTCTGAAACTTTGATGGAAGGAGCCTATTGAACAAATGATTGGCAAAGTGGTAATTGTTTGAAACATATGAGTTTACGGATCAAGAGCGGTAATACTATGACACAGTGTGCATTACTACCTGGCAAGCTAAAGTCCAAATTCTGAATAATGGAGGCCACTGTAAGGCTCTACAGCCTTTATTGCAGGCGACACACCATAAACAAAGGTGTGTTAGACACTTCCCCAAAAATAATTCCGCTATCTCAGGGCTAAGGCAAACAAAGAATTGCAAGATATGCATGCACATAGGAATGGGTCATTTAAATTCTCCAGTTCAACCTTCCTGCAAGTGTTTGGACTGTGGGAACCAATGCTGGCACAGGGGGAGCATACAAACTCCACTCAGAAAAGCCCTGGGCAGCCATGCCATAACATAATAATTAAAACGTGTGTTAACGAACAGTCTATTGGGCACCATCACAAATCTGTTTCAGCTGTACGGCGTATAGACTGAAAATGTTTGTGACACTGTGCTATTCTTTCAGACTAGACAGCCGGGACACTCATTTGTAGGTGTGCCAGTGTGGCCAATCTCAATTTCCCCATGGAGTGTTTCCAATTTTGTTTTTATTCATGACCAAGATGGTTGCCCTTTTGAGCCCAGCTTGGGATAATTTGATAAATTGCCCCTAACAGAGAAGATGGTAAACAGGACAACCAAACAGTAACACAGGGTGTGATTGAGCAAAGAGCTGTCAAGGGAATAGGCTGACCTTATCAAGCTGCTCAGAATAGAGTCAAAGCTCACAGCACTAGTGTTATCACAACACAAGTGTGTTTTCCAGCAAGTGTATTTATTTTAGGGGCAACCGTCTCAAACACACTTGTGTGTGCCTTTTAGATAGATTTCTAGAAGGTATCTTGTTTGAATGAGTTGGGGGAAATAAGGCATTAGAAATGATGGGGGCATTTGTTCATACACATCACTGAGAACACTGATTAATAATCTAATTAGGTCCTTACATTGGTAGACATAGTCCTGTAAACTCTATGTTGATTAAAGTATATGTAAACCTTTGCAGATGAGCTGTTTCTGTCTCAATGAATGTGCCTAGAGATGAAAGTAGGTCATTGGCTCCAGTATGGCACGCAGTCAGTGTCTGATAAGGTCACTGTGCCAGTTTTGAATTTTGGGTTTGGTCAGGATCACATAATTGAGTTTGAGAATATTTCAGAAAGATGTGATGGTCTCCAAGAGCATGAAGTGCTTTATCCTCCATCAAACGTGCGCACACGCAGAATGGGGAGGACGGAAAAACAAACCATGTCTTAGGTAATTGGAAACGTGGGCCTGATGATGGTTTGCAACTTCATTTTTCTCTCTTTGTCTATCTCTTATCCTCTCTCCCTCTCTATTGGTTGCCTAGAGACCCACAGTAGGATGCATGGAAATGGCAGTAAAAGGTCAGGCAAACCTTTGAGAAGTTAGTCATCTACTGTGTGGAGGTGTTGGCGGGATTGCAGTGGATGGGGCAGGATGGTGAAGGTGTTCTAAGCACTCCACTACAACATGTTATCTTGCCCTCATCCATTTGGTGTACGTGCTTGGGGTAATGGGTGGATGGAAGTTAGTCAGGCGGGACTAGTTGTTAGTTGTTATATTCGCACGCAGTCTTGAAAGTTTGTGAAATGCGTAATTTTAACTGTTGTGTTTTCAAGGTTAGAAATATGCTTGAATTTGATTTTTGAAAAAAACATTTTTTATCATAGTCAGGTGTTTCATTTACAATCATGGATGTAAATCAAAATATCTGAATATTTGAAATGAAACATTTCTGTTGTCATATTTGTTTAACGTTAACCCAGAATTAAATAGTCGTTACTATGAAGAGCTGGTAAAATACACAAAGGCAAAATATACACCAACATTAATTGCTATTGGTATAAATGAATTCTGTAAACCCGATTTTTCGCTGTTGAGTTTATAGTAAATTTAGATGTAATGATAAAGATATTAAAAACCTGGAGATATTTCTTTAGGTTCCTTGAAAATAAATGCTTGAATACTCTAAAAGAGCCTTGCGAACCCTGGATTAAAACAACTAGTGGGATTGATGGTATCTGTCCATTGGTTTGGACTGAGTAACTTAAACTCAACCAATTAGAGACAGGAAAAACACTAGGTGATCTAGACCGCTTCTTCAGTTTGTCAGCTGATGATGTAACTGTTTTTTGCAATGCCGTTAAATTGAAGGGGTTTGTACTGGAAGCTGGTCATTTGTTCATGTTCATCTCTAAACTAACGTCCGCTACTGTCGCAGAGTGGATAGAGACACTGAGACAAGGGACTTTTCACATCATGAATGAATATGTGATACATGAATAAAAGGGTGATTAACACAGAAATGATACAAATTATGACTTACAGTGTGCTTCACATTGTTCATTAAAAATGGCAAATTTTTGTAAAATTCTAAAATGGTTCTTTATCTGCATCCAAGCTAATGACCTGTTGCTTTATTCTCTCTCTCTGCAGGTATGGCCTCACAAGTCTTGGTCTACCCACCACACATTTATCAAACCCAGACAAGTGCCTTTAGCAGTGTGAAGAAACTCAAAGTCGAGCCCAGCAGCTGTGTGTACCATGAGAGGGCACATCCGCGGACTTATCTGAACAGCAGAACCCTTGGCATTGTGCACCCAACGAAACAAGCCCACTCGTTTGTGAGCCGAGACTTGGCTGTGGGCGTGAAAGTGCGTGGAGGACAACAGTACGCGGTGCAGACGGTGGTGGTGCGTGGCGTACAGAGACAGGAGCCCGGTAAAAGAGCAGGAGGAGGAGGAGGAGGAGGAGGAGGAGGAAGAAGACCAGGCCCCGCTGCGGCCCAGCCGCAACAGGACGGAGGGGTTGTGCACTCGCAGGGCAAGGAGCAGCAGCAGACAGTAACAGCAAGTGGGGGCAGCAGTGGAGCAACAGGGGCAGGAGGAGGGGGAAGGGGAGAGGGCTGCAGTGGAGGAGGCAAGGGAGGTGGAGAGGAGGAGGGTGACAGAGAAGAGAACTGTGGAGGTTTGAACTCAGCCGACAGCTCTCAGCGATGTGGGCTGAAACGTAAAAGTGAAGAGCTGGATAACCGAGGGAGCACCATGCAGATTGTGGAGGAACTGTCAATGTTGCCTGCCATGTTGCAAACAACAAATGTGGGGAATGCAACCATGACCGCTCCCGCGGCCGTGGGGGCTGGAGGGGGCCCCCCCAAACAGGGTGTAGGGCCCGGGGGTGTGGGTGCAACAGGGGGGGCAGGAGGAGTGGATGGGGACTATCAGGTAGTACAGCATGAAGTTCTGTGTTCAATGAAGAATACCTATGAAGTGCTGGATTTTTTGGGACGTGGCACATTTGGCCAGGTAGTAAAGTGCTGGAAGAGGGGCACAGGTGAGGTAGTGGCTGTGAAGATCCTGAAGAACCACCCCTCGTATGCACGGCAGGGTCAAATTGAAGTTGGTATCCTCGCTCGTCTGAGCGGGGAGAACGCAGATGAGCACAACCTTGTGCGAGCTTTCGAATGCTTCCAGCACCGCAGCCACACCTGCTTGGTATTTGAGATGCTCGAGCAGAACCTGTACGATTTCCTGAAGCAGAATAAGTTCAGCCCGCTGCCCCTGAAAGTGATCAGACCTGTGCTACAGCAGGTAGCCACAGCGCTGAAAAAGCTGAAGGGCATGGGTCTGATTCATGCAGACCTCAAGCCGGAGAACATAATGCTGGTGGACCCAGTGAGGCAGCCCTACAGGGTGAAAGTGATTGACTTTGGCTCAGCAAGTCATGTGTCCAAAGCAGTGTGCTCCACGTACCTCCAGTCTCGGTACTATAGGTGA
This sequence comes from Diplodus sargus, assembly GCA_903131615.1. Classification (NCBI taxonomy): domain Eukaryota; kingdom Metazoa; phylum Chordata; class Actinopteri; order Spariformes; family Sparidae; genus Diplodus; species Diplodus sargus. The sequence continues at coordinate 942,268 of CAEMYA010002058.1, forward strand.
GTACAAAAAAAAAGATTTTAGACAGCTGTTGACAAAGAAAGTTTGAGTTCAGTGTCTTTCAAACTAATTTCAGTCTCTGTTGGTGTCCAGACTGCCAGAGTCAGGTTACAAAAATGTCCTTCCTCTAGCAAAACAAGGAAATGTCTCCCATACTGCACAACATCCTGCCTATTTAGGAGCCACATACCACAGACACTGAAAAAATGTGACCCTTACTAGCAGACTACAGACTGACTGTTCATGTCCCCACTGCCTGGAAAAGAGAATGTTTTTTTGCAAGACCTTAAACAATAAGAAAAAGTAAATGTTTGATTGGCTTTTTGGTTGTATTTGCATTCAGGGTGAAGCAGCTTTCGCCTCACGAGTTGAAAGGATTTGCAGAGATTATATTATCAAAGAAAAAATGAAATGCAAATATTTGACAATAATATACAAAGTGTAAACACATAGATTAAGTCACAAAATGTATTTCAGGGAATTACTGAAGGCCATTTCAAACATGTGTATGTTGTTACAGGCATGACATGAGAGAAGGAGCAGTGCTTAATGTTTATGTTACAAAGACGACTGTGTTTCCGACAGTTTTGGATGTGCCCTCGGAAAACCGGTAGGACAAATTACCTTTGGCAGCTTTGGTTTTGATTTAAAAAAAACGGCCTGAAATGGTATCAGCTGTTGAGTAAGAGGCAGGAGTGACCCAGTTCACTGTTTGGTTTGTTCCTTTTCCTGGTTTGCATTGAGACTGAGGTGATTAATGTAAGCCATTTTGCCATTGATGACAATAATTTACATGAGATTTTTTACAAATGCATGTCTATGTGTTTTTGTGTGTTTGTAAATAGTAACTAGTTTTTGGCACAGTAAAGAGGTGCGCACAAAAATGCCATGTCCTTCTAGTTCAGGGATCACCAACAAGGTGCCCACAGGCACCAGGTAGCCCCCAAAGACAACATGAGTAGCCTTCAGGCCTGTTCTAAAAATGAATATTGAATATTGATATTATCTGTTTCCCAACTTGTTAAGCCATTGTTGATGATTATTGTGAGAAATCATTAAAAAGAGTATCATTAATCATCAATAATCATACATAACTAAAGGCAAACTGAGCAAATTTGTTATTTCAGAAGAGTGTATCAAACTGGTAGCCCTTCGTATGACTCTGTACCCATGAAGTAGCTCTCAGTTTCAAAAAGGTTGATGACCCCTGTTCTAGTTAAACGCACCACGTCATTCGTCCCACAGACTTTATCTGATCTTCTTTGCATGAGGAGGAATGCTTCTTGTCACCTAGTTTTATATATTTAATCCTAGCAACTAGGATTTTGATCTCGTCACAGCAAAACATGCTTGTTGCACAGGTGGCGTGACTAATGGCTGTTAAATCATTTGAATTAAAAATCTTGGCAGCTAATGTCCTCTCTGTTTATTAGAGGTAGTTATTCAACAAAGTCACATGATAACTGACTCACTCACTACATTGTCATTTTACCCTTTTTGGGTGTTTCCCAAGGCACAAGGAGTGAACTGTGACTGTCAATATTTGCCCTGCATACATGCAGTTGCGTATGTTCTGCACTGTGCAGTCCCTTTGCTAGTGACCCACTGCTGCGTGGACACAGTGAAATGCATGTTATGGCGCCATGCCACATCTGAAGCATGCTGCCGTGAGTAAACAGAAAACATGGCACATTCAAGAAAATCTAGTGTCACAAGAGTTTGTTTTGACCAGCTGCATTTCAGTCTTCCATTTGGAAAAAGCAGACTTCCTTTAAAGCCAGTGCACCTGTTTACACTGGCCTGGTAATGTCTCATGCTTCACTTGCAATGAAGTCACACTTTACATGCATAACTGTAACCTAAGGTGTATAGATGCAATGCAAGGATGGATATAGAAAGTAATGATATCATACATACTTTGGGTAGTACACTACAGTATATCCTTCTGTTGTTCACTGTCAGTGAATCTCTACAGTTGGCATGTTAGGAATTAGCCTACCAAGTACGAAACTGACTGCAAAGTGATTAGATTAACAAAAGAAATGGTGAACAAGTATATCGCAAAAATACTCAATCTGAAATCTAGCCTAAACACACACAATGCTTAAACAATGAAAGCAAAGTGCAATAGAGCCTCTTTTGGAACATAAAGTTTTCTGGCAAGGAAGGTGAGCATGTTTATTTTTTTAAGTTTTAGTGCATTGCGGTTTAGAGAAATGCTGCCGGCAGCACTAAAAACATGGTCTGATTCACACTGGTGGCACCGATCCACACCAGCAGGCGACATTTGCCATTAGAGGAAAGCAGGCCTTGTTCTCTCTCTGTCATGCCAGTTGGTCTTCCTCCCTGATGACGTCCTATGATAGGTATGATGCTCCGTGAATGATTGATGTAGATTGTGCTTATACTTTGCCAAAATGATTTTTGTTTACAGCTAGCTCCCCTGTTGATGCTCATGTGCCATCTTGTCCCTCCTCCACTCTCAAAAAATCGTACCTCACCCTCCCACATGGCGAGTTACAACGACTTCTCAAGTCAAGTCAGTTTCTAAAAGACAAGTGTACATTAATTTGTAAGTGTCACCATCAAATACGTCATTTCTGATGTTTGTGGCAAAAATGGTATCACCCTCTTACTCATTGACATTTTCCTACCCTCAGAAATGTCAATTTTAGCACCAGTGGGAGAACTTTCACTCCTCTCCCCTCAAACTACATCGGTGAAATTGCAACTGGTTTGAGTACCCTTTATCGTCTGTAACCAGGAGGGATGCTGTCATTCTAGCTTTGGCAGAGGTTGGCGTGTTTGATTTTGCTGTATACACAGCTAATGTTGCTGTCAATTTCTGCAGCATTGAAGCAAACATAAATGGGTTTTTGGCTTACCACTTGAATTAGTCGAAGTTTGAACAAAAGTTGAAAAAGTCAATTTAGATTTAGGCTTAAGACTTGATCATGAACCTTTGACGTGCACTCTCCCTGTTAGAAAGGTCTGCACATTATGTTTTCAGATAACAGTTTCTAACAGCTTGAATATCTGCTACTTAAATGGTGAGATTAAGTCAGTTGATTTTGTGGTCCATGCTGTATTTTTAGTTCCTTTTTGTCTTAAATCTTGGTTTCTGAAGCTGGGAAGAAGTAAGCAGGATTTGTGAGCCACATTCAGGTCAGTGCTAGGCTGTTTTAATGAAAGGCATTTACATGGCATTTGAATAAGTCTCACTGCCTGCACACAGAGCCAGTGAAGCAGTTTGCTCTGCGGGGAATTAAAATACTGTAGATGCAAATAGATTTGATGTCTGTCTGTATTTGCATTTACTGTAGATTTTCTCACCCACTGAACTGAGAAGACAATACTTTATTGACCTTTTTCCTCAGCTGTAGTTTTATGGAACCAGCTGAAAAAATTGCTCGTCAGTGACACGACATTATTGCATTCCCATTCCAACCCACACATGGATCAATTCATCATTTATGTGAATATTATCATACTGTTTTAAATGTGCTTTGTTTCAGGAAGTTGCTCAAAATATAGCTGTCACACTTTGCTTTTGTGGTAGGGATGCACTGATCCGACTTTTTCAGTCCCGATATCGATACCAATGCTTAGGCTTTGTGTATCTGTCGATACCCGATATCAGTCTGATATCATTGTTGAATTAATAATAAACTGTATACCGGTCTCGGAAAAATACTTGCGTGATGGAAGAGAGTACCTTGGCTCTAAGTATTCCAGTAGGCGACGGAAGCCCTCATCTTCAACAACTGACATTGGTTGAGCATCTTAAACAATGAATTCTAAAACTTTCTGTGTAATTGCCAATGCTTTCAAGCTTTCCGTCAGAATCTTTTTGCGTTGTTGAAGTGCATCTGCCAAAGTTAGTTGCTGGGCTGTACTGTCTCCTGCTCCTTTGGTTTTGTTGAGCTGCAGGAATTTGGCATACTCCTTAGCATGGTGCTTTTGGATGTGCTTGATTAAATTGGTAGTATTATACTTTGCAGTACTACCACCACCCCGCGAAAAATTTACTTTGCAGACATTGTAAACAGCTGTCGAACTAGTTGGCGTGGCAAATGTGAAATATCTCCATACAGCCGACTCTTGGGCTCACAGTCACTCCATGTTGCTTAACCGTTAACTCAACTCTTCCAGCATGTGACACACGTGCTGCTGACAAATGATGTAGGATGTGCTGCGACGGAGGGAAAAAAAAATGGGATCGGCCCTTAGATCTGTTAATTTTTCCGATCCCTGATCCAGCTATTTTTTCAATATTGGGGCCGATATCCGATCTTAATATCGGATCGGTGCACCCCTATTTTGTGGGGGAGGAACTGAACGCTTCAGCTGTTTCAACCTTGTTTGTCACTTATGTCAACCTCGAGCTTTGGTGACCAGCAGTTTCTCACAAGTCTTGCATGGTGTTGTACCATAATATAATCTGCCTCAGTATCATTGCTGGCCAAAAGTAGTGCTAAATTAAGGTCCTTCTGGGTACAAATCATTCACACCAGTAGGCTACTGTAGGCTACGACCAGAGGGCCACTTTCCTTTAATAAAGACTTAAGTACTTGAGAACTGAATATTTTATTTCTGATTTGATTTTCCTGTTAGGACAAAGTTGTTTTGATTACAATCACAAATAGATTGAAAATGCTTAGTGAAAGCTGCAGTTTCCCCCCCTGGCAGACAGGGGTATGCAAAGCATACTGTGAGGGAACAGTGTTGCTGAGGGTAAGAGTGAAGGGTTGCTTAAAATAGCTCATGGGATGCCGGCCAGTGGGCTTTGACTTCTATAGATGGTGAAGTACATAGGCAGCCAGAATGAAATAAGGACAGCTTGAAATACTGGAGAGCTCTCACTTACTTGTTCAAGGTCAACCAGCTCTAACGTCAGCTGTTTTGATTTTCATGTCCATTTGTGTTTGTCTGTTTGATTATGTACGCAGCACGGAAAATGCACTGGCCAGTGATCTAAAGTGGCTGCTGGATAACTTAAATCTATCAGCCACTCAAACCTATAACTTTGACAGATATGCCAGCCGCTTCCACAATTTACAAGCATTTGGACCGTGGCTTCTTGTAATTTGCCATCCGGGTTTGCACAGTCAGCTTAGTTGGGACTCTCAGAAGTGGCTATTTCCATTATGGTTTTAGATCCATATTCTGCTTGAAAAAATATCAAGATTCTGGTTAGTGTTTGTTATTCAAGAGTAAAGTTTTTTTCAAGAGTGTAATATTTTGTCAAATCTCCAACTGATATCCAGCAGTGACCTATAATTTGAAAACAAGTTATAAAAGTGTTTTTCTCTTTTGACGTGATTTCAAGAAGGTTAAACAATCTTATATGATCTCAGTAACATTATTCTAATTCACTGTAGTCAGGTCCAAGCCAAAAAACTCACACATTCAGCTTGGCTTTTAACAAATACTTAAAGTCAAGATTATATCTCTCCTGTTTTAGTACGACTACACTCATTATCAATACGTTTTAGAATTGAGTGTGAGATAATATCTTTAAAGCACTAATAGGTTTAGTTTTCTCAGTTATATTTGCTGAATGGCTGCTCCCCATGAGCAGCGCATGTGGATATGCTTATGGAAGTTTAACTCTAATTTACTTTTAATGTGATAACATGTTGAAAACGAGCGATAGCAATATCACCGTAAACATGTGTTGTTGATCTTATGCAACAGTTTCCAGTTTCCAGGTATTCATATGGCCACAACAGCTTGCAATCTGTCAGTTAGAAAACACTTAAATTATTCAACAAGGTTGAAAACATGATACTGTTTTTGTGCATCAGCTTGTGTTTTATTAACACAATGTTATCATTTTGTTTTCAGTCCTCTTTGATGTCTTGTCAAATCTGCATCCATACAACATTTTGTCTTAAATTTACACATTTTCTTTAAATTTAATATTGAATCTGAGGTTGAAGCAACTCTCTTCAGGTTTACCGAGTACCTTAAACTTGTGCTCGCATGCTAAAGGCCTATTTCTTATCAGTTCAGTCCAGTCTTTGTAGTGGCAATTTCTGTCACGCAACCATCATCAGGGCCCTGAGAACTACACTGCGTCATATTTCCAGCTACAAATGACTTTGCTGGTGTTGTGCCAAAAGTCACATTGTTTCAATATAATACTTTGTGACTGCCTTGAATAACAAAATTGGCAGCTTTTATGGAATCTCCTTATGCAAGGGCATTTTTGCAAACCTACCCTCTTCCAAAGCTGCAAATGTGTTGTCACATTCAATTAGATATGTCCAAACTTAACTCAACAAGCACTTGACTTGACTTGTGTTATGGTAGAAGTATTGTTTGAATAATCCTTCAGCATTAATGATGGCACCACAGTGGGCTGCTGCAGTTCACTAACAGTTTACTGTGCACTGCTTCACAATAAATGCTGTGTTTCTGGTTTGCCTGTGTCAGTAGTTTAACAAACAGTTCAAGCATAATATCAGAAGAATCGAAAACTGCAGAAATTGCTTCAAATTTCAAGGTTAACCCTTTATCCTGGAAGTATTTGGGTTTCTGTTGTTGTTAATACATGGGTGGCTTTCGGGTAGTTGTGAGGCTTGACCTTGAAAACGGCATCCTTCATGACTAAGGCCATGCAGTTGGCAACTCAAGATAGATATGTACTAGAACTACATATGTGGTTGTCAAGGCTTTAAGCTGCTGATAACTTCTATTCTGGTAAATATTTGGCTTTAAGGAGGTTTTAAAGAAGTATTTGAGGTTATTTTGGCAACTGTCAAGGAAATTTCAGGTAGATGTGCAAGGAAACAGCAAATATTCAGTTTATCTGTCTTGTTTTCTATAATCCTGAATGGTCTAATTACCCTCAGGCAAGTGTTTGGGTTACATTGTCCAGAGCCCAGATTCAGTGGTTGCAGCTGAATTCCAAATAGTAGAATAGTATAGATTTGACATGATAACATTCTTGAAATGTGAATGCACCATTTGAATTGCACATTTCATTATGCACTGTCACTGTCAACATACATCTTACATGCTATATATAATGAATTGGCACATATATTCAACATAAAAGTTCACTCCACATTTAATCATTTATTTATTTGCACTATTTGTATTGTTTAAAACATACAGAACACTTGAATTAGCACTTTTTATCAGTCTGTTTTTTATATGTCTTTTTCACTCACTTGTGTACATAGTCCTGTCTATTCTTGACCTTTATTTTTTATGCAACTAAAAAACACAATCGATTCCTTGTGTGTGTACACATACTTGGCCAATAAAGCTGATTCTGATAACTGTAGTAGTAGCAGCTTAGTCCACCTGAACTGGGAGAACAGACTTTGTTTAACACTGGCTCCATGTCAGCATGTTGAAAGTTTAACATCTGTAAAACGTGTCTAAAGCCTTGTATCCTTAATCTAAGGTCTGGGCAGATCAGAGTGCAAGTGCTACCGCTGCCTTTGCTACACTGCCTCTGTGTTCCACTGAATAATGGAGAGTGCTCTGAGGGTGTGTGGAATTACAGTTCCTGGAAGAGACGTGCGGTAAAGCTCCATTCTTCCATCACAGAGTCACCATGTTGTCAGTCTGTCTTTATGTGGCCGAGCTAACCCCAGCTGCAGAGTAGCTCAAATGCGTTTATTTATCAGAACGAGTTTACTGAAAGGCCTGCGTAAGCATGCAATGACAATGACCCCCTCCCTACATGTAGCCACCCTTATTTGCTGTTCTCTGTGTGTGTGCTGGTAGAATGCCACTTTACACTTGGTTCTTCCCTGTGAGGACAGAGCACGAAAGGATCAGAGGACTATTTCTGGAGTATGAGATAATAGCCATGAATAAGAAATAGAGATAATTTCTCTGTTCTGCCAGGGCCCTTCATGCAAAGAACAAGACTCTTGTCTGTACTGTCTCTACTTTTACCAGGTGAGATAAAAATAATATACAACTGAAAAAAAGCAGAACTGCATATCAAAGGAACACTGACACTTTGGGAAATATGCTTGTTTGCTATCTTACCCACGGTCAGAAGAACACTGAACAGAAGATTAATTTGAGTTTTGTATCAGAGTGCTGCAGAGTAGAGTAAGAGATATTACTGCGGTATATTTAGCCTATCTTGACACCGATGGAAGCAAAGGTAATAGTAAGCTGTTTTACATGTTTTGTTATAGATTATCCAACAAGTCAGGGACCGATACAGCGTCGTGGGTTGTGTTCAAAGTTAGGAAAGTGTGCAAATCTGGCAAGCGCATGATGAGGAGAGGACAGTTGACGTGCTCGGCGCTGTATTTTTTAACTTAGCTTTTAGCTTATTCATTGTTCAAAGCAACTGAGCACACAATGGAGCTTGACAGAACTTTAATAACTTCAGTTGTAAATGTTGAGTTGAATGAAGACATAGAAATGAAGCCTAAGTCAGTGAAGTGATTTAAGTTATCACGATGGAACGGTTTTCTGATGTTTGAGGGGTTCTTCTGAACCTCTGGGTCGACAGTTTAGTGCGCACGTTTGTGTGTGTTTTCTCGCCATGCATCATGTTTGCGTTGGTTCCACTAACACAACAATTGCCTTGTGTCTCAGCCTCTGTGTGAGTTAGACACAGACAAACAGAGAGGGAGAATAAGAAGAGATGGATGGAGGAAGGGAGGCAGCTGTTTGAGGTGAAGGAGCAAACTGTTGAACTTGTTGACCAGGGACAGACTTGTTTTCATTGGTCAGAGCCTAACCACAAAGGAGCAGTAAAGTATAGTGGACGCCTCAGGCTACGAGGAGAAAAACAAATGTCAACGGAATCTTACCATTGCTTGTCCATGGTTCGGGTTTATTTTGTGATTGTTGCTCAGTATCATACCTGCAGTGCGGGCGGGTTACACTTGGCACAGTGGTGTGCCCGGGCTGGGCCTGCTGTTACTGCTGTGCTCAGCATTGTGCATTAGAGTTTGTTAGTGATGGTTTCCATTAAAGACAAGCCAGCAGCCAGTGCAGAGTTTGTTATTCTCAGTCAGGCTTTGTTCTGTAGTGACCTAACCAAAACCAAATGTTAGATGCTTTAATCTATTAATTATGATAATTAATTAACACTCTTAACCATTTTCAACTTACTGAGAAAATCAAATTCGATGGTATACAGTTGTAGAAATGGTAAAACTGTAGAAGTGAGCTGTGAGCCGAGGAATGTTATGAAAAGAGCGTCTGACAACGCTGCTAGCAGACGCTGAAAGCCCTTTGAAGATCTGTCTTTTTCCCCTCTGCTGCCTCTGGAGGTGTTTTTCACAGATAACACATGAGGCTCTATGGAAACCTTTGAACACAGGGATATTGTAGACAACTCATGTCTCGCTCATAGTCATTCATTTCCAACCTTTGAACGGCACAGTAGTATCAGTCAGCAGACCTGATAGGCAACCTTTTGTCTCCCTTTACAGAGGAAAACAGCTTTCGTACAAAGATGTATTGGCAGTACATTAAAGCTTTAGAAGCAGATTGACTGCATTAACTTGATGCTACAAAGTTAATGCTACGGAGTTAATGATGTTAATGCATCCCTCGCTGTTGCTGCTTATGATATTTGTACATTTTAAATCAAACAGACTCCAAGTACCACTTTCCAACTGCTTCATATTGGGGTATTCTGTACATTAAATGTTCTGTATGGTCACAAAACTTAAGTTGAATTTGGATGAATCACTGCCTGTTTAGGTGCAGCTCTGTGGCATCAGGTCATCTGATCAGGGACGCCCATTTATTTAGTGGTCATGCACACTTTTCCTTTCAAGTGTTACATGGAGCGGAAGTCCATGCATGTGCCAGGCAAAAGATAGGACACTAAGTCCACCACCCTGCTCATCTTTTTGTAGTACCTGTCTGTTTACTCTAGAGCTCTTGCACGTGGCAGTGAGCAGTCACGAGGCTTTTTCTCCTCTTGCATTCAATGGCCCCTCAGCTTGTACGTCATATCCTGAGGATGGAAAATAGATTTGGTTTCACAGCAGGGCGGTGAGGCTTGAGTTGCGTTGATTAGGACGAAGCGGTGCGACCATGGAAACACCCAGGCCCCCCACAAAAAAAGAAAAACGAAAGGAGAGAGACCTGTTTTCTATTTGGCTCTCTTAATTCACTCTGTGATTTCACATGTTGCACTGCTATTGTGCATTTAGCAGGGAAGGGGAAACGACAAAAGGAGATAATGAACAGAGCACTCCATATAATCTTTGGCTAAAGCTAAGTAATAAGCAAATGAGGAAGAGCCTAACATAGTGTTGCCCTGAAATACTCCCTTCTTCTTCTTGTTTTTTCTGAAATGGAACTGTTTCAGGTTTTGATTTCTGTGACTACCTAAGCTTGTACTGGCATCATTATTTTTGTTTATGTATTTCTTCCAGGTTGTTAGACACTGAAAACAGCCATGGGCAATCTTAAAAATGTTTCATGTACTAGAAGAGATGAAATCATGCTGACACATTGTATATCACATGGATACAAATGCTTTATCCCTGTCAAGGACTATAATACTTTTTTCATATTAACTCTGCATATGACCCAATTAGTTTACTTTGTTATGTTAATGTTGAAATATTTTAACTTCACTGTGTAGAATGATGTTTGGGCAGAGTTTTCACAATCATTGCTGAAAGTGTACAATTTTTTTTTGTGCTCATTGAAAATCGTATTTTAAGAGACTCACCTATGTGATTTGTGATGCTGGTCCAATACTTAACATGCACTAGTGTAATGTGTAAACCGTAAGTTATACTACAGCTTCCAGTGCACACTGAGAGTGGACTTCTCAGTAAAGTAAGAAACAGGTCCTGTGAAGTAGTTAAACTTTTGAAATGCTCGTATGATAGATTTAGGACTTTTAAAAAGAAGATAGTAGAACCTTTTGTGTTGACAAAGTGTATCATAAACACATAATTTAGTTTAAGAAATAAGCAAAGATTGTTATTAAATCAGATTTAAGCTTGTGTAGTTTTCAACAGGCACATCTTGAATTGACAGAGCCATTAGGCTGCAGCTCAGAGGTTGAACAGAAGCTGTCGATAGACTCTTGCTTTTCCAGGGGCCAAGACGTTTTTGGCTACAGTGTAGTCTCTAACTACTAGACCAACCTGATGATGTCTCATAGTGCTTCTCAAGTTGAATTGATCAGTCTTACTGTATCCCTATTAGTGGCATGCCCTGATGAATGCAAGTGTGTGTGTTGATATGTGGCATTTCTCACCACCCCTCCAGGGAGAACCTGTCCCTTATAAATAGGACATGCCTGTGAGGCCCAAATGGTCGGCATTACCGCCAGCTTGGTGTTCTGCTGCTATTCTGCCTGCTGCACCAGCTGTTGCGGGCATTTGTTTTGACCATGTGATAAATTTGTCTAAAACTTATTTTAGCAGGTCTTAAGTTTGCTGTTGCTAGCCATATGTCCGACACCATTCAGTCCCATATGGCTCCAGAGACGTCATAGAGGGGTTCTCTGCTGGATGCCTCGAGTTGTTCATTATGGAAGAGCAGAATTGCCCGAGTTGTCCAGCTGTCTAGGATGTCACTGGAGCTAACTTGAATCTCAGCCTTGTCGTTCTTTAGATTATTTTAAAGTCCTCTGGATTCTTCCATGATGGCAAATATTTTGTTGAGGGTATATCCTGTAAATATGCTGAACGGAAGTGAAATGATATCTCTGCCTCTCAAGTTTCTCCCTGAAGTCATTTTAGGGATGAGTTATTTTTAGCAATGCTATCATCTATGCAGGCAATAATGACATAACTGCTCTTGAAATAATTACAGTATTATAATAACAGCATGGTCTCAGTTTATTTATATTGATACAATTATTAAGACAGTTTATGGAATCACCACCCAGCTCTACCATTGTATTAAATAAGGGACGTTAGAAAACCTAAACCTACATACCTCATCATTTTAATCAGTTCACAAAATTATTTTCCTCCTTTATCTGATTGCCACTATTTACACATTCTCCCTAACAAGCACCATCTTGACTAGCTATGTGCTGTCTTACTGATTTTAATGTGCTTAGAGGCCACTTTTGCACAGACAGACTCAGGCTACATCATGCTGTTGGTGCACTGTCATAGTTTACAGGCTTTGTGGTGTGTCCTAAACACAGAGTTCTTGACAGTTGTCAACATGTCTTTCCTATATTGGTGTCGACAGGTCTGCGTCACCACTAGCCTTCCCTGTGACATGGTATTACAGTTCTATTATGGAGTCACTTGAAGTAACAGAGCCAGCATGTAGGCGAAGAGGTAGTGACCATGCTTCTTATTTCCTATCATCCTAGAGCAGATACAACAGCCTGTCAAAGGTCTGATCCCGGCCTGGCTGACCTGCTAACCCACAGACTCAGCCTCATGACACTTGGCAACTACAGTGCACACACAAGACTGGTTTACAACCGTCACCGTTACACACGACTGGCCATCAACAGGAGTTCCATGACATTTGGAATAAATTGTTAAATAATTGGCTTAAGACATCAGCGCTAGTGGACAGAGCATGCATACTGAGAAAAAAACGGTTTTATGGTGTCAGTTCATATATCAACTGTATAGCTTGTTTGTGAACAATTATATGCAGAAATTTAGAAAAATGTAAGCGCTACAGCAAACAAAACTGTCTCGAGAGCAGACTGGTGGTTAAAAAAATGTTTTTTGTTATGCATGAAATACATGTCTGAATCATTTGTAGTTGTCAACTATAAACTAAGCTTAATTGAAAACTACTTTGAGTTTATAGTTGAGGTTTGAGTAATTAAGAAAAAGTGTATGAAAGTAATCATTAGTCACTAGTTTTTGAATTTATAGTGTTTGTTTCACAGACCTGTTTTCATTCTTGTAAAGATGGTACTAAAACACTTTACTTGGCCATCTTCATATGTTAGATTATGTAACTGTATATCATGTTTTAAATAACATTGTTTTGTGTGACCTCAAACTAATAGTTGTGTCTTTTGTCTGTTCCACAGGGCTCCAGAGATTATTTTGGGATTGCCATTTTGTGAAGCCATAGATATGTGGTCCCTAGGCTGTGTGATCGCTGAACTTTTTCTGGGCTGGCCTCTTTACCCTGGGGCCCTGGAGTACGACCAGGTAAACAACCATCTTCTCACCACTTACTTTTTAGCCTTTGGTTTACCATTGTTCAATATCTCGTGTGTAGCTCCTGCGGTCCTCTCTTCTCTGCGTTATATGCATCTTATCCCAGCATCTCTGACTTTTAGGTGCAACTTCTATGAGTCAGTCTCTCCTCTGAGTACCATCTCCACATGGAAAGCTTTACCCTCTTTAAAGTTCAGCCCCACCACCCCCTTAACTCATCCTGACACTGCCCATGTGGCTGTATAGGTGGCGTTACACCCTGTGTTTCCACACAAGCAGTTATTTTTCTGGTCCCCTCTCTGTCCCTCTTCTTTCTCCTCTCCTCCCTATTCCATTATCCTCTACTCTTTCCAATCAAGGCAGCCCACAGAGGAGTGGGTTCAGTGTGTTTGTTTTTGAGTTTGCATTCAATCCAGCTTTCTATTACAGGCTTGCCTTCAGGTTACTGACTCAGACGTGGCTCCCACTGTTGAAGTTTACAGGATTTGTGATCTGTGGCCACTTTAGTCTAGATCTCCCAAAAGACGTGTTTCAGAGATTTTGTTGGACAGACAAGCTGACAAATCCTTAAAAAGGCAGACAGGAGCATTCAACAGCAGAGTTTAGGACAGATGGCTTGAAGCTAGGACAAGGATGCAACATTGTCACAGTGTGTACAGTTGGAAAATCTGTTATTTTAATCTGTGCAGGATCTAGGCCTAATGCTTTTTTACGGATACTGGAGGGATTTTCTGCTTGAGGATGGCATGGATAGGAGTGAGAGGAAACTTTTGAGGTTTAGGGAAAGAATCTTTTGTGCATAATTACGTACGGAAAGAAATGCTCTGATGGATTGTTTGACTGAAGAAAGAGACTGAAGGCTCAAGTGATTTACAGTACCAAATTAGTGCAGTATTTACTGGTGCCTTGGTGACGTATCCACCTACCCTGAGGACTGCATCAGCTGGTGTCCGTGACGGTGAGCAGAAAGGCATATTCCTGTGATTGATGGTATGCCTATTCGGAGCTGTTGGATGTCTGCCCCTCCCAGTAGAGCCCCGACAGTGTCTTCCCAGGACTAGACTGATCTGGGCTTATGTTGAGCTGCTTTACCCTGCCCCGGAGCCCTATCTACTTAAAGCCTGCCAACAGAGCCTCAGTCGGATCCTGCTCTGTCCCATGCAGCACCCTACATTACAGCCCTCAGCCCCACTGCACATTGCCGCCATACCAGTGTTGACGTGAGTGTTTTTATGGCCTGGCATCATTTTTCACTCTCCCCGAGACAGAGACAGGAGAGATAAGTCAACACCTCCGAAAGAGATTTGACTGGAGCGCTTCACGCCACCAGTCTAGATATGATAAATCGTTTTTTGCTGGAGCCAAAAACAGAGATTGTGGGGGGAGGGGCTGATGGTGTGATGGGTTAAATTGGCATAGATAGGGAGTGCTAGAGACAATGAAATAAAAGATAAGAGGTTAGAAGGAACCTGTAGAATGCGATATGTAGCAGATAGACCCCAAAACCTACTGTATGTATATGGATGACCGACTGAATCTAAATACGAGCACTGGCATTATGGCAGACCGACATCACTTTAGAATTCAGCTTCTTAGGTCTTGTACCTCTCAATTGTCTGCTGATTAACAACAACTGCAGTTAATTTGAGGCAAGCGTGGTGCCTTTGAGAAGTAGTCTGTATTCTTTCTGTGACTGAAACTGCACTTTGACACCCACCCTATACTGTCTCGCTTTGCCAAGCCTGCCCACTGACATGCACAGTTCCCCATTAGGTCATGGATTTGCCCTAAAGAAGGTAAAACCAGCCAGTTCAGGTTTCTGCCATATTATTTTGGTTCCTGCTGCTTTCTGAAAGCTTAAATTTCATGATTTCATGAAATTTGAGCATAACTTATTTCAAATGTATCATCAGTCATTGCTTTTCTACTCATCTTCTGTCTCTCACTGTCACTTTGAGCTATATCAGCGAAAGAAAAATGTGATATTAAAGGACACAAAAGTACATTTAAAAGTTAAAATCTTTAAGCAGAAACAACACCACCATCATTTCTATTCAAACATGTTTGAAGACGAAATTGTCCGTGTCCATTGTCCAAAAGCAACAATTAGGTGCTCATACTTCATGTGATATGATTTTTTTCATCCAAATTCGTAGTTTTTAGATATTCATTTCTGGTTTTACACCATTTGAGAATGTATCCACCATCATTTATTGGCATTCCACAAGTGAGACGAGATGAGTTTGACAGGTTGAAGACATTGATAATCATAAATTGTTGCTTTGTTCTTTCATCTAGATTTAAAGTATAAATAGAGCAGAAGTTGAAAATAGAAAGCTTATAAATGTTTGATCACTTAGATAAATAACCTGACTGGCTGTATGTCAGTAAACAGTTAGGCAGCTGACTGCTGGTGTGAGATGTCATCCAGGGGCCACAGGGTGATCCGGCTGGAGCAGACTGCTACACCCGTCTTCCCCCTTTCCTTCTTCTTATCTTTCTGCGAGGGGTCTTGTTTCATACCACACAGCATATTGTATTTATAACTCTGGCTCCTCCTCCTCCCTTCCTCCCCTCTTGCTCTATCCTTTTCTTACCTCATCCCCAAGTCACACCACCTTTTACTTTACTGGTGCAGCAAGAAGCTGCTCAACTCTTTGATGTGACAAACCTCACAATTCAGCGAGCGTCTCATTAAGAGTGGCTAAGATTAGCCCAGGAGCTGGAGGCTAGGGCGTGTCTTCATTTCCCATATTTTTGTTTTATCTTCCTCAGTCTCCTCTTCACTCTCTTTGTGCTTTCGCAGGCACAGTATAAGTGGTGCAACCACGGGGGTCAGTGCACACTAATGCCGAGATCAAACTAATGTGTGCTCACTGAATTTGCTATTCTTTGGGGCTTGGCCCCAACTGTCAGCCCAGAGTATCTGTAAGAATAAGAGGATGTAGGCAGGGTCAGTGGAAGCAAAAAGGATTTGGGTCGGCAGTGGTTGAGGCTCCAGAAAGAATATTTTCGTGTAAGGCAGTACAAACTTTACCCCAATGTCAAAAATGTGGAAGAAAGTCATTGTACACCAGGGAAACAGGAGTTTGGGGGTCAATTATTTTAAGCCCATTAGATTTACTTTTATTTACTGCAGTAGATATCATTGAAATGCATCTTTTGCAGAGTGCATTGTTATATGGACTGTCATAAAATAATTGCTGCTTGTGCTTCCTGTCTGCCCCGTAGCAGGCCCAGGCTCGCCAGATAGTTGTTTTATGGAGCGGTAGCTTTGCACCAGTGATCTCACTGGTTTGTGAGATCTCTGAAGAGACACGCCTTCCAGGAAAAATAAGGGTTTTCCCGTCACAAGAATTTTCCCACCCACACACACACACACACACACACACACTGAATGTGTTGTGTTTTTGTGTCTGTTGCTGTTTACATGATGTTGCTGAACTACATATTATGAATATAAAATGAGGGAAAGTAGTCAGTGTAATTTTAGAGGGAAGTTTGTTGGTTTCAGTAATTCTTGACTGTGTTATGAATAGTCGTGAACAGTATCAAATACAGAAAGTGAAAACAAGGGAGAGAGATTTTGGTTGATGTAAATCAGCTTGATGTAAATCCGCTTGAAAATGACTAAATGAAAATAGCTTAATGTGTTTTATGATACTGTCTCGATATAAACGAGCGAATCTTCACCACCCTAAGTCTCGCAGATGATAGTCATCATGTGTGCAATCAGAATCTCAATGAATGCATTTCTTTATTATAACCTTATGTAGCCAACTAACAGAGACATAGAGGTCACACCCACACACACACACACACACACACACACACACACACATTGCAGCATGTACACCTCAGTGACAGACAGATAGAAGCTACCGCTCAAGCAACACATTTAGCAAGAAGGGCAACATGAAGAACAACACAAGGGGCTTCCAACAAAAACATTTTCAGTCTCTGTAGTCCTTGTATCAGATGTTAGGTGCCCTAATGTAACTCACTCATACTTCTCCACAATTCTCACTGTTCTCCAAATGCACAGCTCTTTGTGCTCTCTTTGCTTCTCAGCAGCGCTGAATCTCTAATGGTTCTTGTCCTTTACACTTGTGTGGGATTGACGTCAGCCAGACTTCTCACTAGACTCCTCATAAACCTGCGTGAGACACTCTTGCCTTGCAGCATCTGACTGACAAGCATCATTACGCAGCAAAACATTTGGCATTGAGACCATAGGAACCTTGTTATCAGAGTATACATGAAAAAGACCCCGACGCCTTCCAGAGATCATAAACACAAGCTGCACTTAGTGCAGGGGTCTTATTTGAGTCTAGCAATTCCTCAGGAATGTGCTATGTTCAAGGCCTCTGCAGCTGTCTCTGTCGTGTACTGTACACATCCACGCAGCGACTTGACTCTGAGGGACTTGATAGTGTGATGTCACTGTCAATGGCCTTATAAATTATCAGTACATAAAAGAGTATGTCAGTATAAGGTGCTCTGGTGATGTGTTTTGGAGGGTGTCTTTGATGGAGCAATTAACAACAGTTGGTAAAAAAAACAGCGTTCGTTGTTGAAGTGAAATGTTTAGAATAAAATAAAAAAAATGTTGATCATTTCACATAAGATGGTATTACAGAGCTTTTTTATTTCACTTTAAACCAATGAAAATGGCCTTTTGCTTCAGCAACAAGATTTATATCTTCTTCTGCTCTCCCTCCCTTCCCTCCTTATGTCCAACAGATTCGCTACATTTCTCAGACGCAGGGTTTGCCGGGGGAACATCTATTGAATGCGGGGACAAAGACAGCACGGTTCTTTTGCAGAGAGTCTGACTCGCCGTATGCAGCATGGAGACTAAAGGTGACGAGTAATTACACATCTAAAAAAAAGGCAAATTTGATTATTACCTGTTCTTAAAATGAGTAACAATTTTTTGCTTCACTGAAAGCTAATGTTAAGGTTTCCAAAAACTTGGAAAACAGAGACAGCATTTCCTAATACAAAGCAATCATATCTTTCCCGGATAAACATGCACAAAATGATGAACTGTTAGGACAAAGTCTGACAAAATATTCTTATTATATAGTACATACTCACAGTCTGCTAGTTCCAGTCCCTCACACACTGTGAATAAGCCTGAGGTCCTACAGTGACATTTTTCTAATGTCAAATTTACTAGTAGAGGCAATACATTTTGAGAGCATGAGTCATAAATGCCCTGCCTACTTCCCTACTTAGGAAGTTCTTCTCTATTTCCTACATAACAAAAATGAGTTGTTTTCTAGAACCATAAACTATTAAACGCACAACATAACTGAGCACAGCGACTGTTTTACTGAATTCAATTCTTACTAAATATGTTCTTCTTCTGTAGTCAACAGATGAGCATGAGACGGAGACGGGAATGAAATCAAAGGAAGCAAGGAAGTACATCTTCAGCTGTTTGGATGACATAGCGCACGTACGTACAGCTGCTCGGACCACATTGTACTTAACCGGACTTCAGAGGAAGTTCAACATCAAATGTTTAGAGGATGTAGGCGACTAGGTCTTTACCAGAGGAAGTACACGTACAGCTGTATGAACAAAACCGAGCGTACACATCTTACGACTGGGAAAGAAAAGGTTGCCTCTAAGCTGAACTTCCCTTCAGTTAAATACTAAACCCGAGTTTAAAAAATGAAGGTTCAGGTTTCACTCACTATACTCAGAGACCACAGGAAGAATTTCCCTAAGCAACCGTCAGTGCTTGTTAAGGTCTGTACTTTTTGTAAGTCAGAGTAGATTCTTGAGAATTCATGTTCATGACAGTTGTTTGTGTCATTCTTTAGAAATCAAGTCAGATTATAAAAATTCCATTGAGTCATCATACACAGAGAGTACTGCATTGAAACAGTTCTCGTTTATTGTACTTAAGTCTTTTATTATGTTATTCTGTAGATGAACAGTTAATTATTATTTGTAGACGTATAAAATGGTACAAACATATAGACCAACAATTAGGAAATATCATTAACAAGCTAAACAAATTTTGACAAATAGTTTGAACAGTAAAATGTCTGTATTCCAGGTGAACTTGGTGATGAATCTGGAAGGTAGTGACTTGCTAGCGGATAAGGCAGACCGTAGGGAGTTTGTTGGCCTGCTGAAAAAGATGCTGATGATTGATGCAGAAGAGAGGATCTCCCCCGCTGAAGCCCTCAGCCACCCCTTTGTGACAATGCAACACCTGCTCGACTTTCCCCATAGCAACCAGTGAGTACCTTTTCGCCCCATGTTTTTTTCAGATATGTCGTGTCATTTTGACCTCCCTGCGTAACTCTCCCATGTCACCTCTCTGCCCGCAGTGTGAAGTCATGTTTCCACATCATGGATGTTTGCTGGACTCGTCCCAGTGCATACGAGGCAGCCAACAGAAATAAAGGTCCTTTTGTCAGACCTGTGACCACAACCGCTGCTGCCTCTGTTAACCACCCATTCAGCAAGATTGCCGGTGTCCACACTCAAGTAAGTTGTTCAGGAGGTGTCTGCATCATGATCTGCCATTTTTATTGATGTGGAGTGCTAGCTATGTTATGGTCGTAATCAATCATCTGGGAGTTAAATTGTAATTTAAAGCAACAGAACCACATATTATGTTGGTATATATGAGAAACTAATACAGTATTTATACTTTTTTTTGTTCTTGAATCGGGAAATAGAAAAAAAAGACATATTATCTGAGTGATGGAATAATCACAGATGGCGTGGGTTATTGACATGCAGTCTGCTGTTCTGTTCATCTGCTCCTGTGAAGACTGATCATGTAGACAATTTCCTCGCTGTTATTGCTTTCGTGTATGCTGACTTGCCCATCTTATTGCGTCTCAGCACAGCTGTCATGGCAACAAAATCACGTCATGTTTCTGAGGTCATGGCAACAGTGCAAATCGGTGTTGTTGCTGAGGAGAAATGAAGGAGATGACCCTTTTTCTTTTTGAAAGCGTTTGATCTTTATAATCTAAAAGATATTAAAAAGCCACTTTACTGTGAATTAAACATGGAAATATGACCAAATAATCTGTAACACAATGTAATCACAGCTGGATATATGAATTGTCAGTGTACCTACAAGAATGATATAAGAAAGCTGTCTCATTCCTGCCGATCTATAATTTGTTTCAATCAAGCAGTATAATAAAGGGCAAATCTTCCTGTTCAGGAGAAATGTACATGAAAACGTGGTGGCTTTTTTAGTATTATCCTCTCAAAGGCTGCTTTGTGTTTACTATCATGTGTGTGGGGGCAGGGCTACATGCAGGAGCTGCTGCAGAACAATATAAGCCTAGTTCTCGTTATTCAATAAATGTGATTATAGCCAGGCACGAGTGCAGCGTGAGTAGTGAAGCAGAGGCACATGCTCGACTGTTCTTTGTTTATCGCTCACTCAAAGAGCGAGTTCAACACTGTTTGACGACCGTTTATTTATCCAGCTTAAAGAAAAATTCTAACTGAGGTGAGATTGGGTAAATTGGCCCCACAAAGATGGTTATTACCCTATTTGCCAGTTAGTTTATGAGCATGTTCATCCAGAGACAGATAGGCATCCAGTCATATGCAGTATCATCAGATCAAGGGAAGCATTTTAAGAATAAGGAAGTTTTGATGAATACTCCATTTAATCATTTCCTTTGCTTAATGGAATCCGGTCTGTGACTTTTTTCTTTTCCCAGGGACTTGATTAGCAAGCTGAGGTTCTTTTTGATTCACTTCCTTGAACTTCCTGGATTAGATCAGCTTTGTGTTCTAGGTCATGGTAATGATCTACCATAGGTGAGCCAAGTGAGCCACCATCTGTATTCTGAAGCCAGGGTTATGCCTAAAGTTAACTGACTAACCCTCTAATCTCTCAGTACAAATCGGGGTTCTAGACTGTCTGGCTGAAAAGCAGACTGCTCTGGACAGAGATGTCGCCATCTACTGACTCTTTAATGCTACTGTTGATCATTTTATTACCTCAAAAAAGTTTAGTCAGAACCCTTTCTGTCTTTTTTAGGGGTTAGCCCCATCAGCCCCCTCAGTGATGCACCCTGGGATACCTCTGCAGACAGGAAGTGGTCAGTTTGGATGCAACGATTCATTTCAGCAGGCACTCATTCTATGTCCCCCAACCATTCAAGGTAGGACGTGTAAATCTTTATTTAACTTGTTTACTATTATTTATAGTGGTTAAATAAAAACAAAACAAAAAGGAAAACAACTAAAAATATCTGTTGCCCCTGCAGGAATCCCCACCAACACAGCTAAAGCAGCAGGCTACTCTGTTCGAATGGAGGCTTCTGTGCCTCTTGTCACTCAAGCACCCCCCATCCAACCCATACAAATAAGACCAGGAGTCATAACTCAGGTAAGGGGGGTAGGTAGCAAGGATGGGAGTCATGGCAATAAAGGTGAGAAAACGTAGACTGAAGATGCTTTTCTTGCCCGCACTTCAACAGGCCTGGTCCAACCGTGCACAGCAGATCTTGTTGCCCACTTGGCAGCAGGTGACATCAGTGCCCCCACCACCGACCACTTTGGCGTCTGATACTGTGGCAGGTTCACAGAGACTGGGTGACTGGGGGTAAGCAATTATTTTTGTCTGTTTCAGGAGAGTTACAGCACATTATCTCTTTGACACATTATCTATATCCTTTCAATGTATATATTCCTCATAGTTCCAATATATGCTTTTGTATAAAGCAATATTTATCTGTGCCTTTTTAACTTTAGTTGCTATGTACACCCTTGGGAATGTCTGTACTGCTCTGATACGGCACACTTGCTCCCCTGAATGTTAATGATCGATGAGTCATGCATGTCCTTTGGGACCAGCGACTGAGACCATTTTGTCAGTAATGGCGCTAAGGGCTTTTGGCTCAATTTGCAATGTTCTGTTTTCTTAATGCAGGAAAGTGCGTCCCCATGGAAACCATTATAGCTCCATGATTGCACACCCTCAGCCATTCTTAACCAACCAAATGACCATGTCCACCCACCAGCCAATCAACATAGGCATTGCACATGTGGTGTGGCCACAGCCAGCTGCCAACAAGAGAGCCAAGCCTTGTGTGAACAGGTATGACATGTGAGTGACGGCTCTTTAAAACTAAACACATGTTCTCACAGCGTTTTCCATTTCTAAAATTGACTTGTTTCTTCAATAGGGGCAGCAACTACTCCCAAAACACAAACATCCAAAATTTAGCATGCCAGTCCCCAAAGATGGCCGATATAGCAAAGAATGTGCAGGAGGTAGAGGAGGAGGCAGCCAGGTGCCCAGAGGCAGGGCGTACCGCTGGTGCGCAGCGAGGAACAGAGCAGGTGGAGGAGGATGATGAGGAGAACTGCTGTAAAGTGGAGCCAGACTGTGAGGAGCTTTCAGTTTCGCAGGAGCAGAGGCAGGCCATGGTGATCTCTGACCTGGCCAGCCCATCTGTCAGCGTCATCAGTATAAGCAGCGATGAAGAGGAGAGCGCGCAAAGACACTCGATGGGGGAGTGAGTACTGACCGCTTGGTTCCTTTTAACATATCAATACATTTGCTTTAAAAGGTTTGTGACTTACTTTATTAATTTCTTTCTGCACACAGGTGTAAGGGTAGTGCAGATTGTGAGGCATGTCAGAGCACTGTCAGTATGGAGAGGGTCTGCTCCCTCAGCAGTCCAGACAGCACGCTCAGCACCAGCTCCTCAGCCTCAGCCCAGTCCAGCACCTCACCCTGCAAACACCCCAACAGGTACGATCAGCACAACTGATTCAAAGAAAAGGCTCCTTCAAATGTTATGCTTCCACTTCACACTGCAGCAAAGGAATCACCTCTCTAACACCCATCCTTATTTGACTCTCGTAGTATGTCAGATGATGAACAGGAGAGCGGTTGTGACACGGTGGATAGCTCGCCCGCCTCGGATGCCTCCGGCCACAGCAACAGTCCATTCACAGACCGACGCTTCATCGCTGGCAGCAATCAGAACTGCGAGCCCCGTGTAGCGTGTGTGGCCCCAGAGACCGAGCCCAGCAAACCAACAGTTCGTACTGTCGTGGTGCCTCCGATGAGGGTGCAGAACCACAACAACAACAACCCTGCTATCATCAGTGAAACGCCTGGCAACACAGGTAAGACTGGACACATGATACACTAGTGTGTCAGACTTTGAGTTGACCTAATAAGAGCATTGGACCTTTCTAAACCTAAATTACCAGATGAACGAAGCAGGTGACACAGCATTTTTATTTCTGCACACTCATGTGTCTCAAGTACACACTGATGGTGTTATCCACTCAAGTGCATGAGTAGGTCACGCTAGCTCAAAGATCCAGTCACCACTGCTGCTGTCTGCTCTACAGGTCACATGGCTTGGGATTATGCAGTCTTTGTAGGCCACAGAGGTTCTCACAGGTGATTATGGGTGACCTGCCCTCACGTATGCGCTCTGATCTCTCGAGTGGATATTTGTTTGCCGTCAACACTCCTGACTCTGAGAGCCCCTTTATCTATCTGTGTGGATGTGCACTTCTTAAAGCGACAGACGACATGCGGAATTGGCTCAAAATGTTTTAATGTCCTGAAATGAATGTTTCTTTCAGGTCTTAAAATGGAGTTACGCATGCTGTATGTAGGCTTTAAAACGGCTGTGGACGGTGGAATGTCTAAGTGTGTTTCACTGATTTAACAGCCACCTTTCTTTAGTAGAGGGTTCAACTCTAAATCCTCAGAGAAAATCATTCAGAGATGTATTGCCTCTCATGTCAAAGGCATCCCCCCCCAACCCTAAAAATATTGCAACTAAAGCCTCACATAAAAGGGCACAGCTATCTATTCTGGTGCTACCAGGTGTATTTTTAGCTAAGGGCCTGACCCCACTATAAGCTCTGTGAACAAGCTTAGTTACCAACTCCTTCCAGTTTCCCCCAAACATATCTATTTATAAACACCTAGATCATATTCAGAGGACAGATGCGACTGTATTTAAAGGTTTGGAGCTGATCAGCACAGCTGAAATCACTGACAAGTCTACAAAGCCTCCTGACATAAATTTCATTTCTGCATTTGTGGTTGGATGAGATCTCTGGTTGTGCCTTTTTTTTAAACCTGCGAGTTACATTGTGATATTGTGAGACACCAAAGCACCTGCATTAAGCTATGTCATCTCCATCTCCCTGTGTTTTTCCATCCCTGCCCCTTTACTTGACCTCCTACTTCAGTCTTCGAGTCTTCATGCCAGTCCAAAGGGCGAGGCATTCCTGGGCGACAACATCACCACTCCACTCCCCTCCTCAACAGGCCGCAGAAGATCACCCCTGCATTCCAGCCCCAGCAACAGCAGCCTATAGGCTTTGGGCAGGTGAGCAGATGTAGTCACATATACTCCACATATATCTTATAAATACTCCTTCTATTACAGGAGGGCATTACTTAACTCTAAAATAAGTGTTTATTATTCTACTCTTGACATATCATTTAAAAAAAAAATTTATTCTGTTTTCTTCTTTCTTTTCCTTTTCATTGAAGCACTTTGCAACCATGTGCTATATAAAGTTAATATAATAAGTTCAACCATTCAGTCCCATCTATCAAGCAGAATGTTCAGTATGAGCAATTGTCTGGTTGGAGAGAATGTGTGGTTATTGAAAATAGAAGTTGGTAGCGTTTGCTCATGGGAAGTCCCATTTTACAGCATTGTCAGGTTAGGTCATTTTATCCTGAATCTCTCCCTGCGCTGGTATATGAAAAAGCGATGAAGTTGGCAAATCAGAAAGTACCGGAAAGTCCCAATTTTCCCAAGTGGCTATAGTGGCTTTCACCACACTCTGTGTATTTTGGTGATAAAGAGAACAGAGCTTTTGAATTACAGATCTTTTCCATAGCAGAGCAGCAGCCAAGAGCATACTTCATACTGTAAATGGGACTTAATTCATCTGCCACAGTAGCTTGAGCTAACAAAGCTATCAGCTACGCTCAAGATAACACACAGTGGGTGGGTTAGGGTTTCCAACTGTGTTTAGAAATAAGTTATTTGATTGTAATGCTGCTTACTGCATTGTCAGTAAGACAAAGACAATATTGTAATGTTAGACACACACAATATTGTAATGTTAGACACACATTAAGATATGGTGGATGTTAGAATTTGTGATGACTATAGAGACACAACACTGTCATGTAAAAATGTGTAAACAGCAGCATCTAGTGGCTCATGAAAATCTGAGCGTCCACATATTGTTCATCTTTCCTTCAGGTGCAGCATTTCAGCTCCTGCCATCAAGAATGGAACGGCAACTTTGCCCACCGGAGACCCCAGGCCTATATCCCTCCCACCATGCATGGGCATACCTTCACCCTGTCCCACAGCAGCCCAAACCACACCACGGGGCCCCACCCCCACCTTGGGGGCCACCCGCACTCCCAGCCCACCTTGCTGTCCTACCCGCCATCTGGTCCTCTGGTCACGGCTGCACCCGTGGCCCACCTCCTGGCCTCCCCCGTAGCCTCCCGCCCCGTCCTCCAGCCCACCTACAGCATCTCCCACCCGGCAGGCATCGTGCATCAGGTCACAGTGGGCATCAACCCCCGGCTGCTGCCCTCCCCCACCTTGCACCCCCAGGGCCAATTCAAGCCCCTCTTTCCCCCGCACTCTTACATTGCCTCGCCCGCCTACGCCAGTTTCCCTCTCAGCCCCACCAAAATAAACCAGTACCCTTACATCTGAGCATGGCTGCCCAGGTCCCCTTCATACCACCTGAGGGCTAAGCGAACAGGGCGAATTCTATATTAAACCACAAACAACATGGTTTTCATTTCAAAACCATGGCACAACCACAGAGAAAGCAAGCTATTTTTTGAATCATGTTGACTTGGGTGTAATTGAACTTCAAGCTTTAAAAAAGAAAAACAAGAGTTCCAATGGTGGAGATGATTTGGGCAAAAATTAAGAAGGAAATAATGTATGATTGATTGAATGAAAGAATGAATGAGTAGTTAAACTCACACTTAATGTGTTTTGCACATTTGATATATCTTTGCATCGGATCTTCTACGAATACTCCTCAAAACAGGTAAATAATTGGGGTGGTGTTGAATAGTTAGGACTTTGCACCCCTGATCCCAGCTATTTTTCTATATTGCCTTCTTACGTGTGCAAGACACATTCATATTTGTAAAGCCATCCCAGTCTCTAGCTCTAGATCGACAGATGCACACATGTTGTCCACAGTGTATGTTGTACTGCGTTTGAAGTATTTGTACCTTTTCGGTGTCTTTTGGTGTTAGCAATGTCAAGTCAATTAACCGATTTAAATAGGGTTGTTCCTCACGCTGCATGTGGTCTTGCATGAGCAAAAATGTAAACGGAAAGATGCATAGACGTTGCTCTTATTGTTCGTGTCACAAGACTCGCTGCATTGTATAACTGTCCCCAGCCATAGTGCCTTACATATTTGAGGTTGTTAATGTTACTACTTATATATGACTATATCCATGAATATTAATGTACTGGACTGCAGCACTTGAAATTCCAATCAGTTGATGCATCCTATGTGTGAGTATATATATGCACATGTGTATATGTCCATGCATAGCCTGCATTGATGTGATGTATCGCGGATAGCGGTGCTTATTTTTTGGAGTCAGTGTATATTTCAGTGTGTAGTGAGTTACTTTTCTGTTCTTTCAAGAAGAACAGCATGCTTTGCTGTTGCGAATGCTTACTGTTTCATTAAAAAAACTGTTGTTTTTTTTTCCGTTCTCCCTATCCCGAATGAACTAGTGTACAAAGTGCAAGTACTGAGTATTGCTTAATATTTGATAATCACTTTCTATTTAGTGAAACTCTTATTATGAACAGTATTTGTTACTGTTTGACGAAACTGCAATACAATCTAAATCGTTGATTTTTTTTTTTCTTTTTCGTCTTCGTATTTTCATTTTGAGTGTTTTCACTTTGTTTCTTAGATGTTTAGAAGTGTGGTGGGCATGGCTTTGATTAGGTAAGGAAAAAATGCAAATTAATTCATGGTATGGAATCTTCTAAGCCTGAGCAAACCATGCAGTATTTGATATACACACATAAATGGACATATATTATAGAGCTAGACTATTTAGTACAGATGCTTGATAAGGTGTGAGTTAATTGTGTGCAATTCTCTCATTTATGCATGTGTGACAAAGTTAACTTTTTCCCTTTACATTATACCATTTGTTAAAGGCTTAAGGCTTATCAGTGTCAACTGCTTATTTTATACATTCCGTCAGGGAGGATATATACACATATGTATATGTATATATATATTTATATATATATGTATGTATGTATATGTATATATATGTATACATACATACATACATACATACATACATACATGTATGTGTGTGTGTATATATATATATATATATTACACATGTGTAGATATGCTGTGCGTGCATTTTTTCTGTTCATTTTACTAGTTTTGTGTGTAATTTTTTTGTCTTTTATTTTCAAATGAAGTTGCTTGTGCAGCACCAAAGACTGTAATTCATTTTTCTGAGCAAGGTAGCTATTCTGTTTGCATAGACCTCAGTTATACTGTAGTCGTAGAAATGGGGTTAAATTAAAACAAAACAAAAAAAATTGTATTTAAAAAAAAAAATGGCCGAGGTTTTGTCTAGCTTATTGGGCAATTAATAAGTCGTATCATTTCTTCTTGAATGTATCATAGATAAGCTGCTATATGATGATTGCCACTTCAATAGCTGTGAAATTAGGTGATTTCTCTGAGTTTAAAACCTAGCGTTGCTATTTTTGTATAGGTCCCTAATTATCTGAAATAGAAGTGGTTTTGATTTTTTGTGTTTTTTGCGTTCATATTTGGAGTGTCATTGTAACTACTGTATTGCTGATGATGAACATTAGTTGCATTTGTTGTTTCTCGGGGTGTGTGTTTTTGCATCAGTATTTTATCCTTATTAACCTTTCGGGCTCATCACTGCATATAAATGATGTATCGATGTAACTTAATTTTTTGTATGTTTTCATATTGACGTTTTGTACACATCTAAAGCTGTAGCTTGCAGGATTGATTTAACTTTTTCATTGTACGTATACTACCAGTAATCTTTGGTGTGTTACAGGAGCACTGTGAGATGCCAGAAAAAGAGAAAACGGAAAAAAAAAAAAGATCCATTGCGTTGATTGGAAAGCTTCAGTAATGTTTCCACTAATTACACACAAACGCACTCGCCACTAAACATTCACACGGATTGTAAGGCTTGTGAGGGGTTTGGGTGATTAGACCGTGTGTCCAAAAAAATGAATTCAGCCCAAACGTTTCTGTTCCAAAATAATGTTTTACAACTTGTTTTTACTGTTAAATTGATTTGAACAAAGATATTTACTGCAACCTTTTCACTGTTCAATGTTATATCTGGCTAGAATATCAGTTTCACAGTTGTGATGTTCTAAACTGCCTTGTGTTCGGATCGCTCTCCCCTTTATGAGTGTCTCATATCAAGAACGCTGTTTTTGTGGATTGCAGAACTGTGGCCATCGTTACGTGTTCCTTACTGAAATTGAGACAGTGTGAGCAGCACTGTGTATGTGCCTTGAGATTCAGAAAGCAAGAGTTTCGAGGACGGTGATTCCTCACCGCTTGTGTGAGGCGGGAGGCATAGAATCCAATAACAGCCCGTTACCGGGTAGAGTAGACAGGTTTTTAACGGCCACACACAAAGACCCACACAAAATAAGACTTCATCACAGTGTCATTCCAGAGGCTTGTTCTCCTCTGGTCAGCTCGCAAACACAGGAGATAGGAGAAACCTAAACGGTGGTGGTTCTCCTCTTGTTTAAGATGGCCGCCACCAAATCCTCTCTGTGATAACACAATTAAAAAAACACACAGACGCACACAGACACACACTTTGATGATATGACACTCAATCTTTGGATAGTCACTCTGGCTGAACAGCAGATGCAATACTTTACATTGTGCGGTCATTGCACCACCAAGTGTTCTTAGATAATCTCCATGCTTTACGTAACTTTGCATGTACACCTAAGTTGCTTCACTTCGTCTGCCTAGAAAGCCGTCTGCTCAGAGCAGCTTTTTCCATCGTGCAAAAGTTGAAGGCCGAGCGGGGAGTAACCAGAGCACGGCTGACAACGCTGGCCTTTTAAAAACAAAGAAAACAAAAAAAACAGAAGAGCCAGGAATAGTCTATCTGGATGATTCTCTCTACGCTCTCTACGAGATTATTATTGTGGTTTTCGCTGCACAGTCAGTCACGAGTGCAATACTCCACATTTAAACATCTCCCCCCCGTATACTTTTACAGATCACTACTCCAGTATCATTATTTGGGAAAGAAAGCTTGTGATGACGAGGCATGCACTTGGCAGATTAATGCTTGAAGTAGTTTCCCCCGATAATAGGCATGTGAGATTTAATCTGTGTTTTTGATTTCCTCCAAAGGTATTCACCAGCAATGCGCCTGCATAAAACTCTCCCATACTTTGTCAGTTAAAGAATGGATGCAAGAGAAATCTAAAAAAAAAAAAAAAAAAAAAGGTTTTTAATTTTCCACACAATTGACACCTTGGTTTTATGGATAACTTTTTGTTTCTTTTTTTGAGGATTCATGTATCATTTAACAGATAAAACAGTCGTTTGTAAAAATTCAACTTATGACTTTGATATCAGAAAAAAAAATAAAAAAATCCTCTGCTGCGGTATTATCCTTTTTAGAGATGTTAATTCAGGGTCTGTATTAGTCTAAATGTGCTACTGTGTAACTTTTTTGATTTGATGAGGTTTGTTTTTATTCGAGCTCTTATTTTTCAGTTCTCTGGTCACCTGTATCAATTTCAGAGTTAATTCACACTGCAAGTTATGGAATCATCTGTTTAGATTGCTCATCAAATAGACTTGATTATGAAAACTGTTACTGTTTTAATACCTGTAGATTTCTCGTGGCTTTTGTTTTTTTTCCCTTTTTTTTTGTTTTTTTGTTTCATTTGCTTTTTTAATTTTGTGCTACACTAGTTTGCCATGTAGCAATTGCACTGTGCAATATTTACAGTATGAGGACTGGGAAAACTAACTCTATGGATGTGATGTCTATTTACAGTTTGCGATAGTGTTTCCTCTCTAGTTCTCAGTGATTTAGGTGTGACCAAGCCTTCTCTACTTTGTCACATTAAGCGGGTTTTCCAGGTGACTCTTTTGGTGAGTGTCAAAATAAGACTTTATGGTGTATTATTGTTAAGATTCACTTTGAATTAAAAAAAATCTATTGATGCTTTTGTTTGTTTTGTCTTTTTTTGTTCCATCACTTTTTGATTCAGGTGAATTACTTGTACTGGATGCACGGGGCAAAAGTCACAAATTACAACTACACAAATTACTGTCATTAAGTAATCTTTTTTTTTTTCCAAGTCAAGTTAATATCTTAACCTTTCATCTGCTCCCTGATCACAAATGGGCCGATGAAAACCCTGACATAATGACAAACGACGGATCTCTGCAGCTGGCTCAGGATTGGAGAGGTGACCACTAGATAGATGGATAACTGTATTAATCCCTGAGGGGAAATGAGGTGATCATAGCAGCCGGATCATCAAAGTACAAATACAATCAAAATACAACGGCAAATATAGAAACAATAAGAAACAAAGTCCTTTAATATAAGAGCAGAACAAAACAGAAGCTGGGAGTAATTAGATGGAAGATTTGTAGAAACAGAAACCCATTTGATTGAATGTCTGCTCTTAATAATAACAACAACAACGGTTAAAAGTAACTAATTCTCTGAGTAGTGTGAGAAGAATACTTTGCATTTTCACCTGAGTATTATTTTAATACCAGAACTTCTACTTGTAATTGGGTAATGTTTCAGTAATGTAACTGTAACCTTAAACCTACATGATCACTACCACTGCAAATTGTACACCGCATCCAGAAACACTGCTGGTTAGTAACTCTGACTCGTCGTGCTTCAGTAGTTTTCCAACTCATACTAACATGAGACTGTTGCAGCTGATAATTTTATTATTTTTGTTATTGTTGGTCAGCCCTTTTTGGTTATATATCAGATATTGTTAAAAGAAAGAGCGCGTCACAGTTTTCCCAGATCCCCAATGTCACGTCTTGAAAAATCTTTTTTTTATTTAAAAGATGTATTGATCATTTATTGCTATGGACAGGGAAGGTGAACATTTCATTGCACAATTGAATTCTGACTGTGCTGATGATGAAGCTCATGTGATGTGACTGAAAGCTGCAGAACTGCTACTACATGGAGACTAATATGAGTGAGCACTTTTCTGTTTAAACCAAAACACAAATATTGTTGCTGAACAGATTATTCTATTGTTGTTCTTAGTCATGTAAATCATTATCCAGCAATGATTAATATTGTTTTCACAACAGGCTCTGTGACATGAGGTTTGTCTGCCTGCAATGTGGAAACCAGAGGCCTTCATCTCTCGTCAGTTCGTTTGTGTTTCTCTGGGTGTGTGCTGCCACCTAGTGGAGATGGTGCGGTACTACACTCCTTGTTATTTGCAACCACTCACATATTAATGAAGCGATTATTGCAATGCTCAGGACGGACCGAACATACCTGTTAATGGAGGTAAAGACAAAATACTGAATGTTAATCCATGGATGTCTGAACGAGGCTAAAATTGCCTCTTTTTCTTATGGAGTTCTGTGTCGTGCCCCATCACCAGCAGAGGGCGCCCTGCAGGGCTGCACGCTTGCACTTTTTTCTGCCGACAATTAACAGCAGGGAGGCTAATTTACGCGCTTTGACCAGGGGGCGGTGTTTTAAAACAAACCACCCCACCGGCTTCCATACCTTTACATTCGTGTCTTCACGTCACGCTCGCGCGTTCTTAAATGTGGGCCATCCGTCCGGAGCGGCTCGGTTTACCCGCCAGCAGCTACATGTCAAACCTCTGGCAAAGTGTGCGCGCCGCCCTGCGCCACACGGTGCTGATGGGTGGACCGAGCGCAGCGGAGCGATAGGGCGCATTTCTTAATTTCCCCTTCAACGCTGCGTCCCCCCCAACGCAACCAACCAACCAACCAACCAACCAACCGAACCCCCCCTCCACCCTCCAGCCCTGGACACACGACGAGACCGCGGGACCGCTGTGCTTCCCGTTCACACACGAGGATCGATCCAATGTATTATTTACGACCGAAACTTCAGCAACTTGTCCACTGGATATGGCTCCCGGTCTGAGGAGTGGGCGGCGGACAGGTCACCCCAAAGTAGTGGTGGGAGCCGGCGAGCCCGGCGGGTGCCCGCCGCGGAGGACGGATGCCGGAGGAGAGGGGAGGTGTTCGAGGACCAGGTGGAGAGCCGGAGCGGCGGGGATGCTCCCGAACTGTCTGCTGTCTGCGGGGATGCTTTTACTTCTTGTCCGGTGCGCTTTAGCCGCAGAGGGTAAGCACGTCTGGTCCGAAGGGGGGGCGGGGGGGATAGAGAACACACTGCCGATGTGTTGCCACTAAACCTGTCAGCCTGACACCGCGAGTGACATGTATAAACAGGATGGGTGGAAAAAAAAAAAAGGGGGTCTTTTGTCTCACACAGGCGGCGTGCTGCTGTGATCCGCACAGCTCAACACAGGGCTGAAAAAAGAAGCGTGCCATATCATTTTATAACTTAACTATCCACCATCCAGGCTGCATGCATGAGGCTGTTGTTGCATTGGCATTTGCGCAGTCAGGGAATGTGTCCAAGCGGCTAGTGTTCAGGATGAATCCCCCCCCCCATCACCACTGACCAGCACTTACATGATAATGTTGTGTGGGGACACGGTGCTGCGCAGGGCTTTGCCTGATGTGATGTAACTCTCTCACCTAATAATCTGTTGTTTTTTTTCCACCTGAGCCTGCTGGAGCCCTGATCTTTTGTCTCTGCCATCAGATTTTTTGCAACTGCACAGACCTTGAGCACTCTCGCTTCTCCTCTGCAGATGCTCGCTTGGACTCATTATTCTGAGCCCCCCCTGTCTCAACCTCAACTTTGTCTCTACTTCTCTTTTCCCCATCTCTTCTGCATTCAGCATTTTCAGAGGTTGTTATTTAGACACACACATATATATATATATATATATTCTTGTCTGCGGCTGAGCTCCGGGGAGTTTGTTGTGGGTAATGCGGTGCAGTCACAGGACAGTCTGTGTACCAGAGCATCTGGGTCAGCACTAATGACACACATACTGAGGGAGCCCACTGTAGGTCGGTCTGTCTCTGGCGGCCGTTGAGAGGCAGCTGGGGGTAAGGTTGTGTCGACATAGCTGCCCCCCCCTTCGAAAAAACCAAAAAGAAACGGACTCAACTGCAAAAACTGCAGGCTCCGATTTTGGGCTTCTGGTGTGACCCCCCCTCCCACACCAGATTGGAAACAGAACAAAAAGGAGGTGTTCTTTGCCAAGTGTGTAGCTCCATCACCTCCCTCCAGCAAACTGTGATGTGGCGGCGATAGTCTCACCTCTGCTGATGCACTGCTACAGTAGCAGAGTCTCCTCTTCCCTCCCTCCCTCCCTCCCTCCCTCCACCTCCTCCTTCTCACAGTCAGCACATCCATTCTTAAACACACGGGCCCAGCAGCAGCAGCAGCAGCACCCAGGCCACACGGTGCATGTTGGGTGAAAGAGGCACGCCGGCGCTTCGAGCGCTCAGTTCGTCAAGAAATTGTGCGCCTCTGGTTTACTGAGACTGAATGTTGTGATTCAGTGGCTGACTGAGTGTTCACAGTAGCGTGCATGCTGCCTTACGGTAGTATTATGAAGTATCATAAACACGGAGCATGCACACTGTGCTGCACTTGACAGCACCGTTATGTAAAGGGTCCACAAAATTCAAGAAAACACAACATGGAGGTAATGGAAATGCCCTTTTTTTATGTCTCGGAATTAGCCGCCGTGCATTTTCCTATAAATTTGACTGAAACAAAAACCTCCTCATTAAAGAGTCGTCTTCTTGACAACCACAACAAATCAGGGTTTCTTCTTGCGGGAACAGTTATCTCCTACACGGAGCAGTGAAATTATACGTGGTTCAATAATTTTCTTTGATTTGAAAGTAATCTCTAAGCTGTGGCTTACTCCAAATCCCCTCCATCCGCTGTTCCCTCGTAGATCTTTAATCTGAGACTTTATTCAGCAAATTAGGGGTGATGCTAATTCAGATATCGGCCTTTTTAAAGGGTGACGTCACCATTTTTTAACATTAAAGTGTGTCAACGGGTTTTGGGGAGGACTGCTGCTCCATATGTGGAAAAATGTCATGTGGCTCCAGAGGAAGCTGCATGTGATCTGATAATATTGCCTCCAGTGATGTCACTCAAGTGGCCAAGATGCATTGTGGGTAGTGTAGGTACCAGGTTTTTGAAAAGCATTCCACTCGTCTAATATTTTACTCCTACAACACGTAGACAGAATCGATACAGCAGAACCAGGGATATCGCCGTTTTATTCCTACATTACCCACAATGCAATGGAGCCACTGAGTGACATCACTGGAGACAGTTCAGCAGATTACATGCAGTTTCCTCTAGAGCCACAAAAGGGCTTTATACTACTTTTCCACATCAGTTGTAGTTTTAACACCCAACACCTGTAAACACACTTTAATGGGAAAAATTGGTGGCGTTACCCTTTAAATGGGTCACGTAGCAGCGTTGGGTAGGGAGTTGAGGGACTGGCCAAAAATGTGTGTTCTTGTATTATTCAGACAGTATATTAGGATATCAGTATAAACCTATTAGGAGATCAAACCTCAGCAAACTACACAGCCACGAGAAGAAATATGATGACCAGGAGGCCTACGTCTGATATGGGCCATTCATACATCATAGCGTGCCTTTGGGTGGGGGGGAAAAAAAATAAAAAATCACATTTCAGATGATTTGGTTGATGTCTGTAATGGACTGCAGGGTGAGTGTAAATCAAACTGCAGCTGTCCCGTTGACTGTGGAGGCAATCTGGCTTAGTAATTGCTTTGGTGTTGTTGTATTAGACGGCAAAAATGAAACTATAAAACAGTAAAGACACCATGAATGATGAATGATGCAATATAAAGTAGAAGTTTACACTCCTACACCTAAGGCGGGTTAGGGGTAAGGTTACACCAGGTCTGTAAGGATATGTTCTGTACCTGCTGGTTATTGCCAAAAAATCACATTGCATCACAGAAATGCCAAACTAGGTCACCATTGGTCTGTCCACAGGTAAACACTGACATTATTAATGTTGATTTCAGTTGAAAACATGAAAAAAAACAACTAAACATTAACAGCAGAACATAAAGAAATAACAGTGTTTACGTTTTGATGTCTGTTTTCTATTGTAGCGAGGTCTACTGATGTTAGCATGCTAACCAGCTAGCCCCAGCCCATCCTGGTCCAAAGCTCCTGTGCTAGTGGTGCAAACGCCAGCTCTCCTGCAGTCCCCGAGCTCCTGGTCCGTACTGCTAGCTGCACAGCTGACTGAGCTAACTAGCCAACAGCAGCAAGAGTTACCAGCAGTTAGCGGTTATTCTAGTGATATGCTGCCCCCTGTTTTTTAATTTGACAGGTCGCCAGCTCTTACATATTACACCTTTACACTGTAAAATGTCCTGATATACTATGAACCAATAGATCCTAAATCCATCAATATTCATTCTTATTTAATTTGATGATTACATTTTATAATAAATTGCGAAAATTGCTCTTTACAATCTCCCACAGCCTGAAGTGACGTCTTCAAATTGCTTCTTCAGCCCAACAAAAAAAAGAAAGAAAAAGAAGCTGGAACCAGCAAACGTTTGACGCTTTTGCTTGAAAAATTACGGAAGTTGATTACAAAACAGTACATATAGAATATAAGCAAAAACCTAAGTGACTTATAGTTGCAGCTCCGGTCAGTATCGAGACCGGCCCCTTAAAATCCAGCATCGGCCGGACGTCACTGCTCTGTTTGCCTGCTCGTAAGATCCACTGAGTGGAAAAAAGATCCTCGAATGCTGTGAGCTGGTGTTATCCTGACTCACAGCATCCTCCGCTGTGAAATCAGTAAAAACATGCGGTTTCTATGGGAACGCCAATTTTTTGCCCACCAATAACCATTTCCCCCCTTACAGCCCCCCGAACAGTCGGTGGAGTGGAGAGGACGGAGCAGGGTGCAGCGTGGGTACCCTGAGTAATGTGGCTGCAAAGAAGAAGCTTTTTTCCCCCCCCGCAGTTAGATTGATCTTTAATTAGCTGGCAGGATCTCTGAGTCTGGTTTATTGCTTTCTTATTAACACAGCTGGTGAAATTATGTTCGGCAGTGGCTTCGAGGACAGACACACACTCACACACACACACACAAAGCTAAGCAAAGGCATCTTCGGTCCTTCCGCAATCAAATGACTTCCCTCTGACGTCACCTCTGTTTACTCCCGCAACCCGGCCCGTTGCTTATGAGTGCTGACAGCTCGGTTTTGACGAGAGTTAACCTCAGAGACCTTGCTCTATGAGAAGCTTTCCCTGAGCTGTTGCCAGTCATCACTTTCTGCTTAGAAATTCATTGAAAGGAGACATGACAGTAAGATTCAAAGCCATTTCCTATTCGCAGTGCAGTCTTTTTACCCATAAAGAGACTGTTAAGTGAACGGATCAGGGAGACGCACATCACAGCGTTTCAGTATCTTGCGTTTTTCTCTCCCTCTGTCTAGATTAGCCTTTTCCCAGCCGTGTCACGATGGTTAATGGAAGAATAACCTCCAGGAATTGTTTGTTTTTTAAAAAAAAGAAAAAGAAACAGCAACTATGACTCACCCTTTTGGTCTGATGACCTGTCTACGTGCACTCTGGGTCTTCTGGAGCGCACAGAGGACATGATCTCCCGTTTATTTCCCTCGTTTCACCTCATTTCAGTGATTTACGGTACGGCAGTTAATTATGTTGTAGGTAAGCACGTCAGCAGGTTTGAAGATGTATGCGTGTGTGTGTGAGTGTGTGTGTGTGTGTGTGCAGTCAAGATTGATGGTTTCTCCTGAGGTGGCGCTTCAGCTGCGCCTCTGTGAGTCTTTCATTTGTTTTTGTTTTTTTTGCGCTCCATCGTGATGCAAACATTTGTCTTAGTGAGCAGAC
>CAEMYA010002058.1:980980-1001955 GCA_903131615.1 Diplodus sargus
AAAAAAAAAAAAAAAAAAGAAAGCTCAAAGAAACTCAGTGTGGGAACATCTCCCCCCAGAAAGGCACGAACGTCAAACTTAAGTTCCATTAAGGTGAAGAATGGACCAATTATTAATGTTATAGGTCACACCTGTGCTTGTCCTGCTTTGACATGCTGTGAAAAGGGTCTATTCCTGCTTATTTATGGCCTCCGCCTCTTGGCCAGTGCCATTTGAGAGTTTTACTGAGACGTAATGGTTCGTATATCCGCAGTGCTGAGCCTTCCTGGTTGCCCTTTTTGAATGATGAATACAGGCGACTGCCTCCTGTCGAAAATGATGAGTTATTTCCTCTTACGAAGGCGCAGAAGGTACGAGCTAGTTGAACATCGGCTGTAGCTTTTTGTGGCGTTGTCAAGAGCTGCTTTAGAAAGAGCCAGAGGTGATGTAAGGTGACGCAACTGTCGATCTTTGACAGCGCTTATTTTTTTGTCGATCAGGTGTGTCCGGTCCTTACATGTGCACAAAGAGACAGACCAGCTAGAGTTTGTGTAGGGCCTTTAAAAAGTTATGGCTTGGTGTGGCCCAAAGCTATCCCAGAGATTCACAGATGGTGGTTTTTGTCACGTTTTGATCAAGTGTGCACCTTCTCTGTTACTTTGAGTGATTTCGTGGGGGAAAGTGAAAGATATGGAAGTTAAAAAATGTATGAAGATTTTTTTACCAGAAGTGAACGAGGCTGGATCAGACCGGGATTTAGTGAGACAGAAGGACAGCGAGAGAGATTCGCCTCCTCACAGATTGGGTCATCAGTCACGTTTAATGGTGTCACTGTCCTCTATCACTTTTAGTTCTTGTCTACTGTTGTTATAAATGAAAATGCTAAGTGTAATGCTAAGTGTAGCCGTAGGCTTTGCTCTTTTTTTCCTCACGCAGATGCCTTTGTGGACTGTGGCATTTATAAGCTAATCCCTTTGAACCTCTGGAGGAGGAGATGTGAGCTCACTGAGACGTACAAACACATTCATTAACACTGAGCCCTCGAAATGTTACATGCTGAGCAGCTAGCAAAGAGTTGCACGCAAACACTTGTAACGACGTACACAAACAAGGAAACTTGATTTATTATCTGTCTGCAGCACAACCAGTAATCAAACAGGCTGCCCTCTGACTGAAAGCTAAGATGCATGACTTGGTTTCTGGCCATTAGGGGGCTGAAGAGCTCCACGACAAGCTAGCAAATCCTCTCTCCTGGCGCAGTTTTGCTTCATCATAGTGCTGCGGCTAGCGTGCTAGCAAACTGGTACCTACTTACTTCAGCTTCGGGCTGCACCAACAGTTTGAAAGTATCTTGGTCTGTTTGCCTGCAAGCTCCTCTTTCTTCTCGCTGATGTTGTCTACCGTCTTGTTGCAGAAGATAAGTGCTGGGAACTCCAGGAGACACAGCAAACACAAAATGTTGTAAAAGGGGAATAAAGGCAAGGTTAGCAAGCGTTAACAAGATGTATTGGCCAGTTAGCGGCTCACCATTGGCTCATCGGCCATCTTTAGAGTAGGGTTGTGTTGTGATTGTGAATTTCGCTGTGGACATCATCATACCTATTCAGTAGACATGGCCCAGCCCTGCTTTACAGTCCTTGGTTGGCAAACTCAGAACGAATGGAGATTTAAGAAGTTAGATTCATTTCATGAAGCAAAGATTTATTTTACCGTTTTTTTTTTTAGGGATGATTATTGGAGCAGCCAATCATTTTATTTCAGTTGTTGTTGGAGCACGTGAAAACAGCCCAGTCCAGAAAATACGTCTGTATGTTCACACAGGACGAAATTTAGTTAATCTAGATTTAGTCTTGTAGATTATAACCTTTAATTGAATGCCATTTGATAGCCTTACTTTCACTAGAGAGCTGCAGCTCGTCTACAACCGCCAACTCGATTCATTTACAGCACATTAGCAGTTAGGAAAACAGTTATCTTTAGCTCAAAGAAGCTACTTAGGAGCCGCGTAGTAGGTACTTCTATGTGTTACCGTATACAGCCTCTTGCTCATTACATGCAGGCGTATTCATACGAGTCAATGTCCATAAAGAAAATGCCAGTGAATGGGACATTGTTGGTCCGTGACCCCGTTCTTTTGGTCGAGTATTCTCATGACTACAAACTTCCGAGCGTTTACGTATTGTCATGTAAATGTGAGGATGCCCTTTGTTTGTGAGCTCTAATTGCATTGTGTTGAAACTGGGGCTGGGCTGGGAACATTCATCATCTATCGACCTACAACAGAATAGCACCGAGACCATACGGGGGTAATGTGTTTTCGCAGAATTGCTCCAACACACTTTAATTAAAGACTGAAAAAGTTAGTTGTCAACAGCACTTACCATCGTTTTTATCGTTACAGTATATGCGAAATTCACATACAGGGTCCTGCCACGTAGCATCATCCATCTGAGAAATATTCAGTGCTGAAGTATTGATTTCAGAAAGTTGAAGACAACAGTATGAGAGCATCAGTCTTAAACGTAGCTTGAAGTGACCCCGCGTAACATCCGCAGCACGAGAACGGTTGCTTGTGGGATGTTAATGCTCTGAAATGTCAGCGTCTCACTCGCGGTCTGCGGAGAAGCCTTTGATTTTTTAAATCCCGGTGTCATCACAGATGCAGGGACGCTCTCCTCTCGTGTTTCTGGCTTTGCTGAAGCGGGTTGCGAGTTGAGGCAACGACGGGAGAGCATTAAAGGAAACGTTCAACAATTTTCAGAGGTCTATCTTATTAATCGGCAATCAAACCGTTGCAGGACTTTGAAAAAATTTTCTCCGGGATACAGAGGCTGTTTTACTGCTAATACTTGTACCCACATTTGGAGGTAATTCAAATGACTTGCACAAACTTAAACATGGGATGCTGTGAGAGATGGATTTAAATGCATCGGACTGTAGTCATGCAGGGATAAAACCTTAAAATGTGTCATGCATTTTGAATCACAGGACAGGAGACGTTTTCCGTTTTTTTTTTCTTTAGTTAGAGTGAGATTTTCTTGCGCACGCACACACACACACACACACACACACACACACACACTACATATTGAAATGCACTAACTTTTATGCACATTCATAAATCTATACCACGTAGCATTTGTTTGATTTATGCCCTCACTTTAGTGCTCTGAAGTCACCCCTTAAGTCTCAAAATGAGACGGGCCGTTCCCCACAGGCCAATTCATTACTGGGATAATCCGAGTGTGTAGCTCTGCTGCCTCTGGAGAACTAACCCTTTGCAACACACACACAATCGCACACGAGCCAGGCCTCTGCTCCAGCTCATACCCCATCTGTAGCAAATGTCTATGGGAGCCTCAGAATTTGTTTCCCCTTATCCTTCATGGGTATCTTATTATGCCGTCCTCAGAGATTGTACCAGCGCGCGCGTAACCGTGTGTGTGATGTGTGCCACAACCCGCCAGTCTCAGCACTTTGTAACCTGCTGCAGAGAGAGAGGGAACATTGCTTTTGTTATGAAACTTTTTCTTTTTTTTTTTTTAATTGCGGAGCTTTGCTCCTCATATCAAGCGGATATGTTTGAAGCTGTAAGCAGGCACACCTCCACAGGAGACACAGAGCTCAATAATTGAATTACAACAAATGAACGTCTGTGTGTTTTTCATTTACAAACTGAACTGAACAAACGCATCCAAATCAACAGTTTTACCACATGCTACAATGTCAGCGAAATGCAGTTGAGAGTGCGATTGTGTGTCTGTCTGACTCAACGCCTCTTTTATTTGTCGTCTGTGAAGGTCAGGAATATCTCCTCATGGTATACTTGCATCTCAGTGATGATATCGTCACCTAGGAGACAGGTCTCTCCTTGACAGCGGACGTCATTACGAATCATGGACCCATTAAGCTGCGTGGACTAAACGCTGTAGTGGGGAATAGGGAGGATGTTTAAATTAGAAGAATGGCAGAATATCAAATTCAGGGAGCAAGTCTGCGAGGAATGAGGAGGAGGAAGTGAGGTTTAGGGTTGATGTGAACCGACAGACTCTCTTTGGGGTAAGATATTCAGACTGATGAAGGAAAACTTTATATTTCACTGGCGAAAGTCTGAGTTTTAATATTTTAAATCATCCATAAAAGAGCTACAAATCAAGGCGCGTGGAAGGCAACAGTTTACAAGTAGACACAGGATAAATTAGACACAATATAATATTCCATTTCCTCAAAGAAGCAGCAAAAGAGCATAATACATCTTCCCTTTTTATGCTTACACTTTAACCTACGTGACACCGCAGATGCACATCAGAAAGAATTGTTCCCATCGTGAGACGTACGGATCTCTCATCCTGAAAGGGAAGCTGCTCAAAGGAGGCCACCTTGCCTTGTTGGATAAAACTATTCCTGAAGTGGCTCCCGTGGGGATGTCCATCCTCTTAATAGTATCTGTCTGCCCACCATTAAGCCTGTCTGGGATAAAATCTGCAGCAATTCAGTGGGCCACTGCAAGCGGACAGATAATCTTGGTCAAAAATCTAAATGAGGACTGGTTGGCGCTGAAATAATTATGAACTGTCTGCCAAAAACTGAACGAAAAGATATTCTCATAGCAGATGGCCTCGTCTGAACTCTGACACTTCCAATGGTTTGCATTATTTGTCCGCCCACATCTTGAGCTGTGTCCAGTAGAATCCGTTAAGTGCCTTGAAGTAGCCGAGCTTTTTGAAAAAATGTCCTCTGTTCTCTGCATTAAGCATTTTCAGGTGAAGTCCCTGAAAGCTGCCTTTTTTCTGGCAAATGTCAGATGTCTACGCTGCAGGTACTGCTAAAAAAAAATGTTTGCTCTTGGAAGATTGGGCTTTTCTGCTTGCAACAAATGTTTCCAGTCCATATGAATTGTCCTACAAAAAGTGAGGAAAGAGGTGTAGCTTTGAC
The DNA here is from genome assembly GCA_903131615.1 of Diplodus sargus. Taxonomy (NCBI): domain Eukaryota; kingdom Metazoa; phylum Chordata; class Actinopteri; order Spariformes; family Sparidae; genus Diplodus; species Diplodus sargus. The sequence goes on from CAEMYA010002058.1 coordinate 985,895, forward strand.
AGTACAGTATTTTGGGGGAAGGTTTCTTCTGAAACAGACTCGCCTGAGTGATGATACTGTAGTTTTTCGTTCATTTTAAGGGCGTTTGCAGCTCTTTCTGGCGTCGGAGTTACTTTGCTGTTTGTCCAATGCAAAAACTCAAAGATACAGCTGTAGCTTACAGTCTAGACAATGTCTGCATCTGAAAATGCTATTTATGTTTGACTGCCTGTTGCTGCAAGATGTCGAACAACTCACTATCTTATGGTGGCAAAGTCACACAGGTTAATGACAAAAGCTACTGACCAGCTGTATGACTCAGATACAATTATATGTAACCAATGTAATGGGAAACAATTGCCGATATTTTAATGTGCATCACATGCTGCCAGTGTGCGTTACACGTTCCCTGACTTTGTCTAACCAGGCTCTTCAAACCGCTCTGAAATGCAACTCTCCTAATGCCAAAATGCTAAAGAGCTATACTTCAAAGAAAATTATGTAACAGTCCTTGATGGCCATTGTAAAAACTCTACTTAAAATATATATAGTTTTAGGGCAGAAAATCAATTTCAAAGATCCAGTTTGCCATCCACTTAAGGCTGGGCAATATATCCATATTATATCGTTTGACTCCGGAATTTAGCCCTCTAAAGTCTGTAGGAAGTGGAAATCTTCTCTGTGCTTGTTTAACCAGTGTGGTGATGATTGATGACCACGATGTTGTTGAGCACTAATGTAGAGGAGGTCTGAACTGTCCGGGGTCTGTTTGTGAGGAAGTCCAATATCCAGTGCCCGGATCAGTTCCGTGGGTGAGATGTAAAATCTAGACACTGCAGGATTTTGGGGTACAGGGACGATGGTGGCTGTCTTTTAATGTTGTCTTTTCACGGTGTTAGAGGCTTAATTACAGTAAAGTGATGCAATTTCAGAACTAAAATCTGTTGTTGAGTTGGGTTTTTAATTAGGAGGGTTTTTTTTATTTTACCCCAAAAAAGATAATAATATCAAGATATGTGGTAGAAAAGCATTTTGAAATTCACTTTTGTTGCCCTGATCCCAGAATGTATCAAGTGGTTTTGATACGATTTCAGAATATCAATATAAACAGTACATACTGTATGTATTGTGTGTTGCCAAACAGCCCACACTTGGTTCCCCTGATGTCCTTGATTTGGTAACAATTGTGAGGCCAAAGAACAACTGAAGGATTTATCTCTCCATAACAACAGCAACACTGCAATTCAAACACCGGACATTAGTTTTCTATGCACCTTTCGCCAAAGCACTTCTGAATGTATTATCCATTGATTTTGCAGTAGCCATTACAGTTAAGCATCCTGGCCAACGTTAGAAACAAAACCTGTTTTCACCCTCCGCTGAACACGGTCGCGTCTCACCTCTTGTGCTGCTCTCTACAAGACCTCCTCCTCTCTCTTATCTAAGTTCTTAATTCACTTATGAGAGGTTTCATGGATTCTGCTGTACATATCCGTTAAATACGCCTTCCAAGTGCTCTTTGTTTTCTCAACTGTTCTCATAATTAACTCGCTTAATTAGATGTTTGTTTTTTCACTCAGCTGAAGGAGCGTTACATAATTACCTCTAAATCGTTTAATTGCATATCTCCACACTTTTCAAAATGACACAGAGTCTTGAATTACAACTTCATCGCGACAATAGAGTGGCCTAACTGACAGCAGACGTACAGTGAGTTGGTTTCTGGAATAAAACCAATGGTGAGCAACTGCAGCATGACTGGAAATGGTCATTTTAATGTATATTTGTAGAAAGTAAAAAAACTCCAAAATGACACATTTAAAAAAAAACCCACATAAGATGATATTTCACTGTGGAGCTCACACGTGTAAATATCTGCAAGACTCATTAAAGACATGATAGCAGGATTCCTATATGGCCACTATGACAGCAGCAGCAGCTGCGGCATGTCACAGCCGTCGGCCCCACGGTGTTGTGGTGAACTGAGGGTGTAGCTGAGGCCGCTGTTGCAGAGCTCATCCATCATGCTCGCCTGCTGGAGGAGGTGGCGATCTCGGTGTTTGCTTCGACTGTGTGGCGCGCCGAGGTTGAGCGCATGATGGCTGTTGATGTGAAGCTTTAACCGTGTTGTCAGTGTTGAAGCTCTAACATGACGTTTGAGTGGTTGCTCAGCTGTGTTAAGGTGCATAATGCAGCCGTGTCGTGTTTTTGTTCTCAGCCGCAAACTGTGCCCGTGAGAGTTTCTCTGCTCTTGTTCTGTCTGTCTCCGAATGCGGCCAAGAAGAAAGGAAGATGTTGTGTCAACTGTGATTTGGGGGGTTTTGTTTTTTTTTGTGGTCACAAGAGAAGCAGCTATAGTTTTTGAAGAGCAGAAAATATGTTAGTGAAGGCAGCAAATTATAGTCTTGAGATGAACTGCATGAACAAGCTATTGCACGTTTAATTTTTCTCACTCACTCACCAGCTCTTTGAAACACAATCAGTGGTCTTATTATTGACTAGTGGCTCCCAGTGCGGGTTTAATGCACCTCGAGAGAAGCGCGAGTGAGGAATGCAATTTACGGTTATTTTCATAATCTGCCAATTGTTTTATTGATCAGTTTGGTCAATGAAGTATCATAAAAATTACCCAGAGCCCAAGTACACATATTTGTTTGAATAGATTTTTGGAAGGTAAGTACCCCACGAAGACGCCGTAGGGTTGTAGAAGATGTGGGAATGAACAAAAAAAAAGCTGTCAAAGGTGCGCGTTGATCCTGTGTGGTTTAATGTGGACAACAACTGGATGTGGCATTCTCAAATATTTTGTGTATTGCTTTGCCTTTCATGGAAAATTCGACATCGTCAGTGGAGCACCAGGAATACAGAGCGCTCAGCCTGACTGTATGGCGACATGGCGAGTTGTAAGAGAATTGCTGTTGTTGGTTGAGTATGGGTCACAGTCGGCTTTTCTTCCTTTTTTTTCTCTGACTTTCTTCCCCAGACACAAGACCGTATCCTACACGCTGCTTCTGACCCCATTATTACCTCTGCCAAGGAGGTTATTTTTTTCCGCTGCTGGCCCTTTGTGTGATGGTTGGATTGTCAGCAGGATTACACAAAATTTAAGGAGTAGATTTCCACAAAACTTTGATGGGGGATGGTTCCCGGTCCATTGTAGACCCCATTAACTTTTGATACAGGTCCAAGAATTTTTCGGGTGATGGGGTTTGTTTTTTTCTGACACTTTCATTAGTTTCTCAGGGTTGCATGGAAACAGATCTTAAGTATTTAGGTGGCTGGTATCTGTGAGTGGATAAAGGGGACTGCTGGGCTTTGGCGGAGGTGTGCGCTCTACTGAGTGCCATTCCAGTTTGTTTGTAGTCTTGTAGTCTCTAACGCCCCTTCCCGATGACACCAAACAAGTTGTGGAAGATAACCAGCTATGATTCATCGTGTAGTCTGACGTGCCTCTCGACTGAGTCACGGGAAGAATTTATGACCTTTTAATTGCCTAACCGGACACAGTGACCATCTTATCAGAACATCTTATCAAAATATTATGTAGTCTGAGCACAGCAAGAAAAGCAGCAAATATTCTCATTTAAGGGCTGTAACCACTTATTTACTTTTTAAAATCATTTTTTCCCTAAAAGGTAATTAAAACTTAATTGTAGATTGTAGTATTCTGTTAATTAGCACACATATTCTTGTGCTTTGAGCTGTCTAGAAGGGGAATAACTTAGTATTGGATTGCAATAACTTCAAAGAGTAATATTTATTGGGCGTATAAAACATTTTATGACTCATCACTTATTTACAGTCAAATAATCAAAAATCCTTTTTTTAAACCAAAAACTTCCTCACGCTGTCAGCGAGTAAAACACGAGCATCTTCATTTGTGGCTTTGCTGCTTGTAGTGACCCGAGATTATAGAGCCTTGTGATTGTATTACATACATTTTGACATTCTTGTGCTTGACTCGAGTGTGGATTTCAGAGGGGATCCTGGAAGCTTAACCGGCTTATCCCACCTTGTTATCCCCCATTGTCGTCTTCCCCTTCATCCTCCTCATGCCTCGGCTAACCTCTGCCGCACCACAGCCAATAAATACGGTCGGAGCCGGCGCATCTGCTCAGCATCGTACATTAGTTAGTGCTCTCCAGTCTGGCGGGTTGTGAGCGTCTCAGGAGGTCATTCGATAATCGCAGAGAAGCCTTGTGCCAAAAAATTTTAATTTTCTGGATATGTGTCCAATTTTTTTCTGCCATTTTGCATTTTTCTTGTGTAATACTAAATTAATTCAAAACACTAGACATGTGGTCATTAGTGAACAACATGAAGGTAAAATAATTTGCTTGAGCTGCCCACCGCCCTGCATGTTTGATTAAGGTGGAGGAAGATTCAAGAGGCGGACACCTGCAATATCTTTGTCATGTCACTTAGGAGCCTCTCAATTCACGGTGGCCTTCTTTTACATCATGTTTATGTTAATAGACTCCAGAGGCAATTTGGTTTTGACATGGCAGGCATGAATTATGTCTTGCCGAGAAAGAATCAGTCACTTTACTCACAAAGTACAATAAACGCAGAGACATTCTGCCTTAATGACACTGATGTCAAAATACAAGCGGTGCGAGATGTGTAGACGTTTAGCATGAATAACCTCAAAGTTTTGGTTAATTAGTGTTATTAGCATAAACAAACAAGACCAATTAGGAGGTTTTTTGGCTGCCTGCATTTTTAATGATGTTCTTTCAGGGTGGATTTTTGCAGATCTACTGAAGAAAACAGGAGAAAAAGCTATTGTGTATTCAGCACACACAGTCTAAACGCTCATAAACTGTTAATGTATTTGTTACTTATTATGTATTGTTAGGAGATCTCATCCTTCTTCATGCTCTACAAAGCAGACAGGCATAGAGAGAGGAATGCCAAGGAGGGCAACAGGTTGTAACATTTATCACAGAAAGCAACAAAAGTTATGGCAAAAAATGTATATGAAAGTACAAATTCGGAAAAACGCCACGTTCTGCTCTGAGGTATAGAGGCTCACCTTTGTGCAGGAGGTTAGCACAGGACATGTACGTCTGTCGCTTAGCAGGACGAGCTTTGACTTCCTCTGAAGTATCTCTGAGGGCCCAATTAGAAAAGTCAAAGGCAAAGCCAGGTGATCTTCCCAACAGTGATCCCGGTGTTCTCTTGTGGAGTCTTCCCTTCCTGTGATGTTCTGGTCTTGTGGAAAGCAGACGGCAGGCCTCAAGCCTTCACTGAGGTCACTCTGCAGGGACAAAATGATTTATTCATCTATTATAGTGATGGTTTGTAGTGCTGCATTCTGAGTGTCTACAGAACCAGGGCAGATGTAAACATGAGAAGCAGTGCTTGTGCGTATGAATGTGAACCGTTCTCAGGTGGCTACCGATTAGGCTCCTCTTTCAAACAGGCCCTTGATTTTCTATTTCTATACTTTTCTAATTTAGGTTGAGCATATAATAAGACATCATGATCCAATTCTGAAACAGCTGCAGCAAAAGAAAAGACTGTTAGGTGATCCCTGATACTATTGGTCATATCAAACATGAACTTTGTTGAAGTAAATACAACCTTATGTTTTCATGGTTCTTATTTTCAGTCAGTTTGAAGGTGTTGACTTTTCTTGTAAACACTGTTTCTGCGCAAAATGCTAAAACATGTTATTGTTGCATTTGCTTTCTCATAAAACATTCACAAAAAGCTGATGTTTTAAAGGTGCAGTTCCTGAAATGGTCACATTTCCCAAGAAAGAAAGTCGTTCTTCTGACTTCAGCCTACCCATGAGCTTTTCAGTCATAACGTGGAAATAACATGGACACTACTTGCTGCTGCACCAGTACATTCCCTATAACCACTAAAATAATGTTTTACATGACTTCTAATGATTAGATCAATGCACGAAAGAAACCCTAAATGTGAAAATAATGCACTCTTCATTTTCGACACAGCATGTTCAAAACAACCCAGTCGCCAGAATAAATGTTGGCAATGTACCATGGCGCAGCAAACACGGCTTAAAATTTGTCCTGAAGTCTCCTTGTAAACATCCAGTGGTGTCACGCTTACAAATGTTGAGACACAATCATGAAATGTGGTCACCGGCTTGGCAGCCATCCAGGCATCTCTTCCACCTTCCGTTATGACAGTTCGGTCATAAACATGCCATGTGAACGTGATATGTCATATTTTATATAAATGTGTACATAGACTATGACATGAACAAATGTAAACATATCAGTTGTTTGCATAAATGTTAACTGGCATTTTGTTCCGGTGTCTGGGCTGCTTTAAAAATTAAGCAGAGCAAATGTATAAATAAGGGTGAGATCTCCATTTCAACCAATAAACACAGTGCTGTCAGCTGCTGCGTCACTATCCAATGCCCTCCCTTGACCCCCACCTGTCATTTCACACCCCCAGTCTGCCATGTCAATTGGTTTTTGTACTGTAATCCCAAGGCCCATCACAGCCCCGGCATGCAGCTAAACTCCTACACTCGTCCCATGCCTGCTCTGATATGCACAGCCCCAGGAGACGGCCGTGAACTCCAGTTTGATGCAGTCCTTTCTCACTACACTATGTGTGTTTGTGTGTGTGTGTGTGTGTGAGGCTGAACCAGGACAAGAGGTCCTTATTTGAAGAGGCAGTGAATATTTTTGTCTTGAGATCTGGTTTGCAGCTTTGTTAACACAGTGTGAACAATCTTAAGATATACACAGACCTCATTTCTAAAGTAAATGTTGTCTAACAAGATCAGAACTTGCATGTTCCTTGTTTGTAGGCAGTGCAACCTGAATGAAGAAGCATTTTATGAAGGAGCATAAATGCGATCGTTATATTTCATCTGCATGACGCTTCCGCGGCGAGACAGTATATGTATTTACCTTTTGCTTTTATCTCTACCACTCGTACTCTCGCTGCTTTCAACCTCGACAGTTCACAGGCCAGTGCTGCCTCCGGGCATGATGCTGAAGTGAAAGATGACTTACTTTTGGTGGGTTTAATGGGACTGTGATTGCCTGCGGTACCCTACTGAGCTGTCTGACTCCCAGCCATCCTCTCTGCCCCGGCAAGGTTCATCTGATTGCTGCACGCATCAAAGGAATATTTCACCCTGAAAATATTCCTACATTTATATATACCATCAATCTGTAATGACAAGTGCATTCAGAGTCTTATTTTGTGATGAAATGCACCCGGGCTCTCTTCAACTCGACCGGTCTGCTTTTTAATCCGAGAATTAATGCTCTATTTTCCACAGATTGTGGAGGAGCAACGGCGTGTGAGTCTTTGCAGGAAAACACACACAGGTGCAATTAATAAAGGAAATAACGAGTGCATTCCATTTAGGCAAGTCTGTTCAGGGCAGTGCTATCAGTCACGCCGCCTGCTGGGACCCTTAATGGAACTGAGCCATCGTTAATGTTATTACGAATATTTGCTGCGAAGAACAGACATTTTTGTTTTTCCCAGTTTAAATACACTTTGAAGCAAACAAACCACATGGATAATTATATTTGTGATTAATGGGAAAAGGAAAGCATTTTATTTGATATTTAAGAGAATAACTGTCTCATTTAATGCTCTGTGCAGTCTAGAAATTAAGTTTTGGGGTAGTTAGCTTGCTTTGCTTTAGTTTATTTTCCCCAAATAATGTGAAGCAAATCAGCAGGGGAAGCTGTAGAAATGCAAGTTCATATAAAAATGATGTTTATCTGAAACTGACAAAGTTGGAATCACGTCTCCTGATCCGTTAATCCTTAATAATCACAAGCAGATCTGTACACTTTTAATCATCCTTAGTGCTGATGATATCTTATGCAATTTATTGGCGCACCTTCTGGTCAACCAGAACCGGTGCTTTCCATGGTAACAGGATGCTAATCCACGTTCTCAGAGCAATTGGCAATGTGTATCAATCACTCACTATGGACTGGGTCACAGACTTGATCATGTGAATACTACTAACACTATTATTATTGCTTATCTCGCTCATCTATCATCTTCAAAATATCCAGTTATTATGACACCCATCAGCTTTTCCCCAGGAAACTTGTGAATAGAAAGTGTTCAAACCTACTTTACTAAGTAAGCTCTGTCTAGTTATTCGCTAAATGTTGTTGTTTTCCTTAAAGTTTTAAGAACTAGCACTGTATTTTAATGTACTGCTCTGCTGCTGATGCTAACGTGCTGCCCATTGTTACCATTACATTCCCAAAAATACTGAGCTCCATCAGGATATCTTTAATCCAAGCTGCAGGTACCCGCTCAACTATTTACTCTGTAGGAGTTTCAAATAACATTTCTAGGGCTGAACAGAGTTTTACTACAGCATTATTCGTCTTATTTGGTCTGACTTCTTAATGTAAGGTGTAGAAGATTAGGTCACCCTTGTGTCTACCGGTTGTAAATGTAAATTTAGGCATTTGACTCACTCACTTTAAAGGTCATTCATGCTTTTACATCATCTAGCCTTTATCCATTTGGACCAGACCTATTCAACTGACGGCCCTTTAACAAGCTTATTCTGGCTCTTTGATCATCTTAGCAGGTTAATTAGTTGTGTCTACCATAAAAATACTCTCATTTCATCAAAAAGTTTTGACCTAAGCTGTTGAGGCAGAGGGAGTTTATGAAAAGCAAACTGACACCCTATTTTTTAAGGGTACATTGTTTATTTTACATTTCCAATGTTACAGATCAGATATAAGTAATGTAAAAATCTGGCCCCTTGGCACTTGACATTTTTTGCAAATCAGGCCTTTCTAAAAAAAACAAAAAAAAACAGCTGAATGTGCCTGATTTAGATTTTTCTAACTCCTAACTGCTGATGTAATAGCTGTTGATGTGGTGGTCTATTTTAGGGGCCTTGTCGCCCAAACAGCAGATAGCCTACAGACTGAATAGCTTCTGAATCATCTTAGTCTTTGTCACCCTTCGGGGAAAAAAGACATCCAAATATTGCACCCATAAATGTTTGTAAGTTTTTATTCCCTGGTCCAGTATAAGTGTGAAAACACACCAGACAAAGGTTCATTTAGACAATTTTTGAGTGTAGCTGCTGGTGGAGCATTCAATACAACTTAGTCAGCACTTTTTAAAGGGAGCCCTCGGAGAGAACATATAACAAATGTTGCTTAATGATTTTTTTAGTGATATTTAAGATGTACAGTTTTTCATTTAGTAGCTTAATTATTGTTTTTTTTATGTAGAAAGTAAGGGGCCAAGAGCACATTAAAGGAGACACAAGCTCTATCACAGGTGTGATTGGCAAAGGACAAAAAAGCAGGAAAATATATGGCGCACCTACCACGGCAACAGACCCCACCCCTTTGTTTGGTTCTCCGTCAAGTGATCAATGGATCACTTGATTAAGTTTAAGTAGTCCTGCATATAAAAAGGAAAGACAGTATTGGCTTTGCCTACCTAAATCATCCATTTTCACCGTCTTGTCAACTGAAGCTGTTCATGTGAGAAGATTGTTTGGAACGGTTTACTTTCCTTTTCTGTCTTGCTTTACTTCGCGTCTTGGTGTCACGTACATCACATGACTGCATGAAAATAATAATAATAATCTCATCCAAACCATTAGCCAACCCCAATTTTAAATGCAGTTATTCTCGTCTTGTCAGGTCAGGCTATTCTGATCATGCTATGACATGTTCTCAGTGTGCAGCTGGCTCTAGAGGCAGTATTTTCTAACCATGTCGGGCGAGTTATTCTTATGCGTTTTAGAATAATGTCACTTGCCATTTCGTGTAAGGGGTAGACTACAGAATTTGTTATACTTGTCAAAACGAAAATAGGAACTCCACTATGTCTCTCTTTCCATTTATTTTGTCCCGTTGTCGGCTTCGGCTAAGAAAGAAATAGTTCGCCCCACACGTCCAAAATACTTAGAACACATCAGATAACCTTCCGCAATGATTGCAGGCTCTTTGGTGGAGCTCTGCTTTGAATGAAGTTCCACTGTAACAAATGAATGGACTACTTGAGTGACATGAAGACATGAATTAGAGACACAAAAAACGTTGACAGCGGTAAGCAACAAAAGGTGGATTTGCATGATTTACGAGACCCTAATTTTCAGGTCGGAAAAGCTGGATTTCCGGATTTATCCGGAAGAATCACACCCCTGCTCTATTCATTCTTTGGTCACCACACTTGGTTCCACATTTTGGGATGTAATAAGTTCTCTGCTCATATCAACATGTTTTAATTCCCTTTTGTTCAGTTATATAGTTAATATAATAGAGCAACATTGTAAAAAATGTTAAATATATTCTCATAAAATCCATATGTTCCAATAGTTTGTTTGGTTTAGCAGAACTGTGGCCATATCCTTAAGTCACTGAACTGTTGCAGCACTTTAATTTGTGAATTTACATAATGAGGCCCAGAAATCAATTAAGTTTGGCTGCCGTTTGTCCATTTTCACCAAAAGGGTTTGAGGCAGCAGATATATGATCCTTCGTGTGAGAGTGGAAGGATTGTGTCCCCTGTCACCTTCCAAAAAGCTTGCTAAAAGCCCTCAGTAATGGCTCTCTGGTGTGTTTAACTGAGCCTGCAGTGCGAAAATAGAGACACTCCATAGGAACATTATCCTAATGTATCCCTATGTATGGGAAGAAACAGTCGCAGGATGAAATCAATGCAGTGTTAGGCTATTTAGTAAGTACAGTATTGTGATTTATTTACCTGCTGTATTTCATGCCAAATAATAAAAACCAGGTGTCAAATCTCCGCCGTCTCATAAATCATGATACTGCTCGATCCGGAATAAGGCTAGCTCAGGCCCAGGGACAAGGACAGTGCACAACAGCCTCGGTGAGCAGTAATAGGAGTGGACAGAGTGCAACAACATAAGCCATGACTACAGCGTCCGGAGCTGCATCAGGACAGAAGTCAGTGTGTCGACATGTCAGGCTGAAAAAGACAGAGAGCCTGAGAGTCAGCAGAGAGGCTTATTATTATTTAGAGAGAGAGAAAAAAGAGGAGGACGGAGAAAAAGAGAGAGTACTGAGCCTCCTCTGAGTCACTGTGTTGCCCAGAGCTGTTTTTTTCCTTCAAGTATGTGTTTTCTATCATTTTTATCAATGAAAAAGGTACTACTGGTGTCAGAGGGTGGCTGCATTCTTGATAGAAATGTTCAAACCGTAAACAAGCTTAGATGTAGGAGTTGTTAGAAGTGCACTCAGGATCATAGTTACCAAAAGATTATTTATTAACTTGAAAGCACTCAGTGTATGGAGGGCATGCATCCATCAAAGCTGCACCATCTACAAAATGTGCTATTCACGTTAGTTCACTCACTGTTAATAAACGCTTCAAAGCAAATCAGTGTCATGTCAATGTAATGTGTTATGTCTAATACAATATAATGGTGAAAGCTTAAATGTAGTGTAAATAAACATTACCTAAAAGCCATCGTCAGCAGACTGACTTCGCAAGGTCAGTAATACATCAGCTAACAATTTTAGCTAACATTAGCCACTTCAAGCTAATGGTCGTCCAAGACCACGTAGGCCGTGGTTGATTGGTTTACCTCCAGTCCGTTTCCCCCGATGTGCCCCTGACTTGTAATTCCTCCCATTAAACTCAGGATGTCAGAGTGATACAAATCAAACGGGAGTGTCTCAGTTTTTTTGCGGGATGTGTATCGTGAAACCTGGCAACCCACCCCAGAGGCAGAGGTGAGCGTGTGCACGTACCACCCTGACTGACGTATCACTTGTCCATGTGCTCACTTTAGCCCTCCACCCCACTCAGTTTGATGCTGACAATGGATGGAACAGGTGCCAAGAAGCAGTAGGCCTTTACTGCCAAATTTCAAACCACTTGGTGCGAGACTTTCCTCCGTTATTGACATAACATCACTTACTTCTTACTCGTCTTGTCTCACTCTGCAGACTGTCTGTTGCGTCCTTGTTGTTGTTGAAAGGTCTACCTGGCAATGATGCCTCCTTCTACACTCTCTTACAGTTCTCCCAACACTGTTGAACGCTCTTTTAAATTATTTTATTTTTCCTGTGAGCTATGAAGCCAAGACTTATATGATTTTATTTTACTTTCACAACCATATACTTCTACTCCACGATGGTTCATTTTCAGTTAATTGTTTTTCTTCTGCACAGAACATTGGAAAATGGACAAGAACTGAAATGAGCAGTTGATCGTCCCAATGACAAAAAATTAATTGGCATGCAAAAACGCCAAACTATTTCATGTTCCAGCTTCTCTTTTTCTTGTCACATTGGGCTCTGGGTAATCACTGTTTTTTTGTTTTGTTTTTTTACAAATCAGTCAATAATCAGTAAATTAAAAAATAATTAATTATTAATAATTATTAATAATAATTATTACTTGCAGTCCTGCACAATAATAGTTAAAAATTAGCTGTAACACTGTATTGAAATAATATATAATTATACATGAGTCAGAGGTGCAATTCTTCTACACTGAGTACTTTTTTGTTTCAACACTCTGTTATTTTCCTGGTTATACATATTACAGTGTTTTGGAACCACTTTTACTTGATTAAAGGATCTAAATACTTCCTTCCCCACAGTAAATGTATGTAGCTGTAGCTTCAATTTTATTGGTTCCTCTTTGGAAGCAATTCCTTGAATCACACCAGCCACAAATTATGTTGCTTGGTCTTTTTGGCCACCAACAAACTAGTCTAGCAGGACCAAAAAAAAACTAAACCAAACATACTGTAGCCTCCTTGTCAGGACTAATAAATAAGTGCAAGACCGAATGAACATCTCTTTTAATACCATGTACTCGTCTCTGCGTGGTTGCAGGGTTAAGTGTCCGCTGGGCTGAGTTCCAGACAGCTGATGCGTGTCTCAGCCTGCTGTGCTGTTTGCACCCCCTGAAAAAAAAAAGAAAAAGAAAAAAACATAGTGCTGTGTGCGACATCCTCCCTCCCCATCCATACTGTCACCTTAGCAGTGTTTGGCAACGCATCCACTCTGCTCCTGCAGCCCTGCACAGACATGACGCCTCCGAGCACAGACAGAAACCCCTGGAGGGTATGTGCAATATGGGTATGTGTAAAATTCTGTTTTTCACTCACTCGCTTCTCCTCCCAGACTTCCTTTCACAGCAACGCTGAATTTCCTGGTTATAATTTGGACACGGCAATAAACAGCTCTGAGCAGTTGTACATGCTGCCACCTTCCACAAACAGCAAAAAAGACATAGGAAGGACTTCCTCAGAAGCAGTCGACCGGGACGTTTGTCCCTCTGCTCCGCGGGTCCCATCCACCTCACTATTGAATTACACTCTCTTGTTTACCATTTCCAGCACATAAGAGAACAAAAACAGCTCAAAGCAAAAAAGGAAGAAGCGGTGTATAATTTGAGTGGAGCAGCAGGAGCCCCGGCGGTGTCATGTCTGTGTCCTGGTAGCTCAAAGATAGTGCCGGCTGCAGAGGGAGAAATGAGTGTGGAAATGAGGTCTGTGGTTTGCGGTGCAGGTTGCAGAAGGTTTGTAGAGCTCACGTAGCTTTTTTCTCTTGACTACTGAAGTGTACCAAAACCAAACATTTTTTTGGGGGGGTCATACATGCTGGGTGCATCAACTTCTTAATGCAGGTTACCATCTCATCAGCTATTTAAGCTGATGTTTTCACATACCTGAATTTTACTCTGAAAATGTTGATACCATGCTAGCATAAAAAAAAACAACCTCAAAACAAAAATACATCTTGTTAGCACTGGATGAGAAAAATTGGAAGACAAGCTGCCAAACGAACCAGCAAGAAAATGCTTTATAACCGAAAACAGAAGAGGACAGAAACATTAGATTAGCGGGTCATTAACACTTTAGAAGGAATAGCGTGCTGTTTATGGACGATAAAGAACAAAGTCAAACTAATTTCAGATACGTTTATGTTGTCTTGTTTAACCACAGCTCTCACTGTGAACATGATTACCTTTAGCCTCCTTGTGACCGTAACGTCAACGGCAAGTGCGCAAGCTAGCCAGTTAACGTTAGCTGAGCCCGCGGGATAAAGTTTGTCAACCTCAACTGCTAACGTCACAGTAGCTCGCTCAGGGGAACATTGTTACCTCTCAAGTTTGTGAAGAGGTCAGGTTATCGGTCCTTCTGATGTTTGTAGCGCGTTCCCTCCCGTCCTGAAGCACCTGTCTGCGTCCGCCTCAGAGGCTAAATATTGCCAAACAGCTCCCTTCTAGTTCCTTTTTTTCCAGACCCACATTAGTTCTGGACTTGCTAACTCCTGAGTGACAGTGACAGGTTGGCCATCGGCTGTTCTGTCGTCCACTCATGCAGCGCTGCCTGCTTGTGTCTCAGCCTCCCGTTACGTACGCGGTGGTTCTGTAGTCATAAACAGCCACAGGTTAAGGGAGCAGCTAGTTGATTTTCTTCCCTGTTGTTTCATCAAATACATTTGTCAACCACTGGTTTCCTTTAATTTACCAAAAAGTGGCTTTAAAGTTTAGGAAAAAAAAAAGAAATCATCTTATTCCACACTGCCTATACATCGCCATATACAGCTTTTCTGTATTCCAACTCTATTGAAACTATTTTGATCACACATGCATCAAAAAATCTGTTGCGTGTTCATTTCATGGCCGTAAATTTAGCAGATATTTTCTTGCCATTTCTTGTCGCTCGTGCTGTTATTTAAGTGAAGATATGTATTTGCTTCGTCATTCATGTTCACAATCATTTACATGTGTTGAGAAATTAGAACGTACTATTGGGCGCACCTGAATTATGTGCTGTTACGTAGGTCCAAGATTTCTTTGTTTTGTCCAACCAAGAGGCCAAGATTTTGCCATGTCTGCTTGATGGATGACTGAAACTCTTCATTGATTATCACAATTGTTGACTTAATACCCCTAAATTGAGTTTTACTTGTAGTAATATGACATCTTCTTATAATCTGCCTTCAAGACCGAAGCTTGATAATATGAAGAATCATGAAGATTAATAACTCTTGCACTGCAAATTCAATCATCTCATCCTGTTATCACTTGTAACAAACTGCTGGCCTTGGTGGGTTTACGCGATTCCCCCTTTCCCCAACCTTTCTCATCGCTCTCTGTCTCTATCACCATGTCCGAATATCTGCACACCTCGTCCTCTCTCGTCCATTGTTAAAAAATCCTCCCATATGCTCAGCTCTGTGAGAGCAGGTGGCAAACCACAGGTGGACCCCGCACCTCCGCTCGGACTGGCCTCCGTCCCGCGCACCCAGATTCCTGTCGCCACCGGGCACGTTACGAGAGGAACGCAGCGGGGAGGGGTTGTGGGCAGGAAGTCCTCTTTCATTCTGATGACCAGGTGGTTTGACTGACTGACCTTTTAGTGGCCTTGAAGCAGGAGGACAAATATCCTTTGTTGTCTTAGAGCTCTTTTGTGAATACAGAAATACATTTCCCCTCCTCCCACTCATTGTTTTATATCACCCTTTTTTAATTTTTTTTTTTTTTTTTTTAAGAATGGATTAAGAATTGCAGTGAAGCGTTTTCACTAATCACATTTTGGCACATTAGAGATTTATTGAATAAAAGGAATTAGGTGGGATCATTTATGTAGCATGAAGGAAAGTGTCTTTGTGAAATTAATGTAGCCAGACTGTTAATAAAATTCAGAGATTTATTGCTCTGAAAACAAATTATTAAAAGCATTACGGCAATTCTACGGGATAACTGGTGACATTTAAGAACACATTCGGAGTTAGTGACCTGGAACCTTAACTGAATTTGTAGGTATTAGATCCTATTACAGTTCTCATTTAATGGTTAGGCAAATATCTGAGGAGAGAATAAATGTTTTCCAGATAGCTCTGCAGTGCCAGCTGTGCGAGTACACAAAGCCTCAGGCTCATCGTCATGTGTGTAATTCAGATAACATGGACGCAGGGGGCTCATTAATTTTCAGAGGACACGCTGGACAATTCTGTGATTATAATATTTTTTTTTACCTATAATTATTTTCTTTCAGCGAGCTTGGACAATACAAACAATTTGTGAGCAGTATCCTCATGCAATCCAGGTACTTGTTTGCCCCGAAGCTCTTTTTTTTTTTT
>CAEMYA010002058.1:1001974-1018244 GCA_903131615.1 Diplodus sargus
ATCCTGCGCGTGTCCCTTCAACACTGAAGGAGTTGTATATGAGTGCTAGCCGGATTCACTTCAGGAGGGGGAAACATGCTGACGGGGGCGGGAGGTGTGACAGGACTGCAAAGCTTTATAAATGGATAAAAGAACCCCTATACGGACGTGTCGAGGATGTGCGGGGAATCAGAGCAGAGGACAGGACGGGAATGAATGAGAGACAACTGCATGTTGGCCGTCTTCGTGGTGCATTAATCCCCTCGAGCGTCGTCATGATAGTTCCTGTAATGTAAACCTCCATCTCTCTCTCTCTCTCTCTCTCTCTCTCTCTCTCTCTCTCTCTCTCCTTCTTCCTCTTGAGCCGTGATTTCTGCAAATTCACAAAAAAAACACTGGAACATGAGTCCATTGTGTGTTTTCCGAAGTAGCGTTATCTTAGCTGTTCTTGAGCACACAGCTGCCATCTCTTGAATAATTCCATTTGTTCCACCTTGAAGATTGCCTCTTTTTCTCTCCGTTGGGAATACATAAATGTCTGCCCTTGGTGTGCTGTCTGTGACTATTAGAAAGATGTGTTTACACCTCTGAGCCTGCTGCGTGAGCACTATTTTCTGATTTGCTTTCACCTTGGCACATAGGTTAAAACGATTATAGCTCTGCAGTCAATTAAAAACATCGCACCTGATAGTCGATTTATTGTTTATTATTAGGCTATAACTTTGACAGCTTATCTAACACTATAGGCGTTGCTGCTGACGGCATGTGCTAATGTGTACAGTTTGAATCGGGTGTCTTACATGGTGGTGTGACATACCTGGCTCTCTGTAATGGCTTCATCTGTCATGTTTAGAGAAGGTATTTCTGTGCTGACACGCAGGCTGAATGAATATGCACACCGCTCAGGCAATCTGATTTTTCACGCTGCCAGTTAATAGGACAGAGCATCAACATGATGTCTGTCACAGACTGACACTTTTTTTTTTTTTAACAAGGCACCCTTTCTGATGAGTTTTTATACATCGTTCATCTGGCAGACTTGATGGATTGGTGAAAGTAATGGATTGCCTGCATTGATACCAAATGGAAGGAATAAACACTGCTCAAAGAGGGTTTATCACATCCAGACCAACCTCGATTAGCGGAATACATGTAACCAGATTAACTTTACAATGTTTCAGTTAAGATACAAAAAAAGAAGATGTAATTAAATTACTTCATTAAAAGGGGAGATTACTAACATAATTACAGTTCTAAAATAAAGCCTGATTAAAGTAACCCTCCCAACCCTGATCACGACTAGTTCTCATATGATGTACCGGCCAATGTCATCTTATTTCTGTTGCTCTTTAAGTCTTTCACAATGTTGGCTTATGGAAAAAAAAGTCTTTCTGGTTTCGAGTTAAAGCCTATGTATGGGAAACACTGCTGGCACCAGCTTTAAAAGTAGGCCTGTGTAGATGTGATTACAAATATTAATCTGTTCTTTATTTCCTTCTTTTGTTAACAGAAAAACCCACCTATGATGCCTCTGGCTCCTCGTCTTTGCAAAGCGACCCCACAGTCACAGCTGCTCCTGCTCATCCATTGGCTGACCTGTCAGTGGCGGAGGAGGTGCCTTTCTCAGTCGTCCATCCAGGTGGTGACTCAGAGTCTGAAGGGGAGGGTTTGTCAGGGCAGCCGGCCTTTTCTTCTGTCTTAACTGTCATGGCAGGAACTGTCAAACATCCGGTGAGCCTTGATCAAAGTCGAACCGTGCCGACTATCACCAGGGACGTGACCCACACCACCCAATGGCCTTCACATAGTTCCAGCCAGGGCTCAGAGATGTCCTCCTCCTCATCGTCATCTGCGGGGGATAGGATCCTCTCTGCCAGCTCAGGTCTGACATCCACCACATCACAGGCTGTGTCTGAACCATCACATGTGTCCTTTTTGGATGGAAACAGGAATGTCTCATTGTTTTCAACACTGACAATATCATCTTCTTCATTATCATCATCAGCGTCTACTTCAGCTCCATCCACCTCCTCTTTGTTATCATCTTTAGTGTCTCTATTGTCTCTACCACCTTCTGCTGGGTGGACAACCAAGGTCGCTTCTCCATCTCAAAGCCAAAGGATTGCATCCAGTCCTGTCGCTCAGACTGAAACAGTAACATTATCACCAGCAGGGTCTCGGGGCTGGACCGACAGTTTAACCACCACTCGTTCGGCTGTAACAGCTGTTACACCAGGGCTGAAAAGCACAACAACCGACTTTTCAAGCGAAACCAGCATCGAAAAGGGCAATGAAGTGACAAAACACTCATTTTACACACCAGCGGATAAAATCCATGGAGTTAGTGGCACATACATCAGGAGTGCGGGCACAAAAGCAATTAAGACACCAGCAACCAGCACACATACATCATATTCTCCTCCGAGCCATCTTTTAGACCTTTCACATGGACCCACTGAAACTTGGAACATAGGTATGGACTCTAAATTGGCCAGTAATCTTGAAATTAGCACCTCATTTCCCACCAATCAAGAGAGTCAAGCTGTTCAAAGGCAGCAGGGAGCATTACAAAATCCCACACCGGCACTGCTGTCTGCCCCTCCTAAAATCTATTCACTTTCCAGTCATGTCACACAGCAGATGTTAAGTCAAACAGCATATGCGGATAGTCAGACTTTTGTTCACAAAAGCGCTGGAGATGCAATCATGTCGCCTCTCAATTCAAATGTTGTAAATCCAACGATATCGCCAGCAATGACGTCGAGACCCAGCGGATCATTTTTTGCAGTTTCTTCCCAGACTCCGCCAGGTAAAATGTCTCTCTCCGAAAGTGCAATCAGTGAGCTAACACCTATCCGCTCTGGCACGGCGTCCTCAGAGCATGCATCTAATCCTGGTGATTTACTGATGGCAGCGGGTCACGGCAGCCCCAGAGTTCCTGCCATCAATATAAATTACAACCAGGGAGAGATAGCAGAAGCAGAGCTCAAAACTATTTCCACTCAAGCTCACCTGAATAACTCACTTTCGCTCCTTTGGCCGAGGCCAGAGTCAACCGCTGGTTCCATCTCTAGAACAGGCACAATTACCTCCTCCGCATCAGAATCAGACTCACTGCGTTTGCCCAGTAATGGAGTCATAAAAGTTAAAGAAATTCTAGCACAAGCAGGGTCTCCTGAGGTCGTCGCTCAGGAGCCCACAGGACGGTTGACTGCAAAAATGATATTTCCATCAAACAGTAGGACAGCATCTCATTCTGCTTCAGCGTTACCAGTCGGGTTAACAAAGGATATAACCCATAAAACCACTCGGCCAGCGTACTTATCACCCTTATCTCTCAGCGCAAACCACAAGAACACTGATCATGACATGGGCCTGTCAGCTAGTAGTGAAGTTCATTTTTCAGATCAAGCCAAAGCATCATTATTGATGCAAACGACCCCCTCAAAAAACTCCTTTCAAACGCAATCTTTACTTTCATATCCCCAAAACGTTTATACAGTGTCTCACCAGACAGGGTCCTCTGGCAGAATCTCTGCTCACATCATGAAATCTGATAGAGCGGGCTATAGCATACCTTCCACTATTGAGGTGGGAATAATTGCAAGAAGCAGTAAAACATCACCAGCCTCTGATTTTCCAGTGACACTTGGAAAGAGCCCTGCTGAGAGCTTCCACAGAAATACTGCAAAGACTTCAGTTTCTCCTTTATCTGATCAGTTGACTCTCATAAGTGACACTGCGTTTAACAAGAAGGGTGTTCCATCAGTGCAGTTCACAACACAGTTTCCATCTTTTATGACAACAAAGGGTTTCTTTGTGGTGACTAAAGGCTCTGGCGAAGGGTCACCCACTGAAATCCCTTCTTCTCCACTACCTTTTGATGCTGCATCAGACAGTCTCAAAGGTCTTTCTCATAAAGAGGCTGCGACACTCATGGGCAAGTCTACTCCATCTTCCTGGCCTGAAATCATCCTCACACCGAGGACAAACTCTGCCTCTCACTCTCAGGGATCCATCACTAGCGCGAGAGGCCATAAATCAAATTTTTATTCAGGCAGACGAACAACCATCCCCTCCACTGCTTCCTCTGCTGCCACTATGTCCTCAAGTGATGGACGAAACAGCAGTGAAACAATCAGGGCTATTTTCAGCTTTGGCACAAAAATAATGGCACCGTATACAAAGTGGAAAACCACCAAGCCACCAGTGCCTTTTCAAAGCGCTGCCTCCGAATTAGAAAACACATCTACTGGTTTTGATGGGGCGAAATCTAATTTACAAGCAGATGGACCACCACACGAACACCCAAAGCTGGAAGGCGGACAAGAGCGTAATGTGCATATATTGAATTTGACCGATCCAACTGCAGTCGCCAGTGATCCGCATTCAGATGGCGAGCATCCCTCTTTTCCGTATGTTAAAGGCACATCAGGATATAAAGAGCAGAGTGTGAATTTGTTCCCAGCTCATCTCAGATCTGCTCCTGCACAGCGAGGAGCAACTGTAAACACTGCTGCACCATCAGGTTCAGATGGCTTTCTGCCCCTCTCTCACATAACTACTGCCTCTGTGCCAGCTTCACAAGCTTCTTCTCTCGCGTTTTTGTATGAGAGCAGACACAGCTCCCCGCTGGCAGATGTTGACTCTCTTGACTCCGCATCTGATGCCGCTCTCACGAGCAACCCTTCGCTCGATTTCTCGGAAACTATCGATAATACGAATGATTGGAAACTGAGCGAGTTAACTCTGCCAACAGAGCTGGTGCCACCGTCGTCTTCAGGGAGTTCATCACTGTCACACAGCGGTATCAAAGCCTCCTTACACGTGGAACCCTTCATTTCAATGTCTTCATCATTACTGTCATCATTGACATCACATTCTGGTACAGTACCGTTCATTAAACCATCCATGCACCCAGGCGCTGCATCCTCATCCGTGTCTGTACCCGTCACATCTCCATCCCCATCACCAGGTCTCACTTTGACTGAGGCGTTTGTCGTCCCTACAGAGACGGGGACGGATGAGTTAACCGCTGGAACATCGCGAGCAGATGCGCTCACTTTCCCCAAAGAAAAAGTGGTCAGTCTAGCCCCCTCTCAATCAGTCAGAATTACCCTTTCTGCTGGGCCCACCGAGAGGACATCTCAGGTATCACCTCTGCCCCCCCGACAGGACACCACAACAGCCTCCATCACGCTTACCACCACAACTGTAGCTACCAACACCAGAACTAAAAGCCCCACCACTACCACGCCTTCCCTCAGAGTCACCACCGGAACCATGCAGTCTACCACCACCATCACCACGACCACGCCACAACCCCCACCTGCGACCAGGAGAACGACGACCACCACAACCATCAGGACTCAAACCAGCAGGAGAACGTTCACGCCGCCCGTCCCCAGAACGAGTCCTCCCAGGGGGGCCACCGCCGTCTTTCTTTCCCCTTTTACCACCACCACAGAGGCTCCGCCGCAGCAGTGCAACATCACAGAGAGACTGTGGGTGAAAACAGGTGAGCAAAGCTTTTGCCACAGTCTTAAAATTAAGTTTAATGTCATATCCTCTCTAACATGTTTTGTACATTGTCTGTCTGGGTTTCTTCCTCTTCTGTCCCTCTGTCTGTCTCTCTGTCTCCATATCTCTCTTAGTTGTCTCCATCTATGTGCGAAGAAACAGGCTGGACAGCATTCAAAGGCAGAACCTGCGAAGGGGACTAAGTCAGGGCCTCCGAAAAGCTCTGAATGATAGTTCAGCCCAGGCTCAGGTCAGACTGTCATCAGTTACTGTTGATCAATCAACCACAGATGTTAAGTTTTTATCGCTCATTTATCCACATAGACTATAGATCCATGTTTTTTCTTGCTTGGCGCCTTCGTTGCTACATCTGCTACTGCATTTCTTGGTTCAGTACCGCCGCCAACTGTTGATCGGTGGGACAGTGACTTGCTTGGGCTTTGTCGCCTTGTCACGCACTGCCAAACATGTCAAAACAAACCTCTTAAGTTTTTCAGAGGCTATGAATCTAGAAAGAGGAACCGATAATGGCACTTAGTAAAGAGCTGTCCAGGGTGCGCCTCTAAACCAAAACTGAGCTGCTTTAACTGTTATGGATCAACCAGTAAAAGACGAACATGCAGATGTTTAGTGAGTAGACACTAGTAGACAACAACAACAGTTGTTCAAGAAATAAAGGTGCATCTTACATCCAACCTCCTTCTTTCTTGGGAGGTTGGATGTTGCCAAGATAAATAAAACCAGCACTGCTATAGATGCAATGTATTAAACTGACAGTTTGCAAATACTATTAATAATGTTTTAATAAAATCTCAAATTAAAGACTAGAAAAACTGTTAGGGTTGCATATCATCACTCTGCGCTTTGGTTCTTGCCCACCTAATATCCCACAGGCCCACCTAAATTGCTATTTCTGGCTACACTACTGTTGTGTATCACATCACGTGTACACATGCACATGCAAATGCTTCCCTTTGCACGTACACAAGACATCAACAACTAAGCGAGCCTCTCTGTAGCATTGCTTTACAGCACTACTAGTTGTCAAAAACTCCACAAGGTACCTTTAGCAGAGACATAAAACTCATGTAAGCAGTGCTCATAGTTTCTCTGATACTGTTAATGTCCCTGAAGCGACTCTAAGCTGAATGAGTCATCTTAACCTGAGGGCAGGTTTAGAGCTGCATGCTTGATTTACAAACAGACCGTGTTATCTTTTCTTACTTTCTTACTGGTCAGCCTGCTGTTTTTATCTCAACAGCATCAACCTGAATCAATACACACAGATTGAACAGTTGTGACAGGTAGACAACGTGTCACAACTGTTCAGTCTGCGTCTGTGTCTCTCTATAAACGATCCCTGTGAGCTAAAGTAGAGCTAGAATTGAAATGAATGCACAAATAAATTTTACATGAGTTCAGAAAGCGAGAACAGGATTTTGTTCTGGAGAATTTGGTTCATTGTGCAGTGAAAAAAGGTGCACAGTGACGTGAAGTGAAAGGTATTCAAACGTATTGAATCCTCTATGAATTTAATGAACAGAGTTATTTGAAGCTCACATCTCTCATATCTCGTGAAATATATCACAGATTTCTTTCCAAAGAAGCAGTTGTTAATACAACATGTTGACTGACAGCCACTTTTTTACAAACTGAGTCTGGAAATCATAAATCATCACATAATCTTCTAACACATGCCGAACAGTGAATGGTTCCTAATTGTGCCCTCACCAGAAATCTGGAGGTTTATCAGCGTAGAGTGAATTAGACACTTGTACCAAGGACCCTCATGTAGGCTATGTGAGAAGAGATGAGGACCAATATAGAAATTAGGTTGACTGAATGTGTCCCAGATGGCAGCCGGTGATGTCACATATTTGAGTAACTGTACCAACACTAAAGCAAGATGTAGATTAGGACTTGTGGCGGAGCTGCAGAGGAGAACTGTTGCTCCAGTTTCCTCATATTTACAAGAAACTGGCTTTTATTTACAAGTGGAGAGAAGGGCTGCACGATAAATCAAAAGTATTGTAGAACATGTGCAATATCCAAGATGAAGGTAAAATGTGCGACAAAACCAGTTGGCCTGCCTCTCCTTTCTGTTTCTCCCTCCCAGCAACGTTATCTAGTTTCTTCGTCAGCAATACAGTTAATAACTACGCCTAAAAACAAACCTCCTCTTTAGGCCTTTTCTCACCTGCGATTCCATTGTCATAAAAACAGGTGACCTCTGTGTGGAGGAAGCTTGTTGCTGTATGTAGCCGATCAAAAGCAACATGCGCATGCGAATGCCATCACAAACAACCAGATGGAGTTTGCACAACAAAACCGCACAAGTAGGCCTACATTAGGACCAGTCACATCACGATCGGTGCGTTTACAGGAGGGACGTTACACCAGAGAGCCTTTCTCTGTCAGCTGAGCATGTATGATTGACAATAAATGAGAGAGCGAGGACAGATTGTCCCCTTGTTAAATGATCTAGGATGGATGAAAAAAACCCAATATAAAATGCTAAAATTGGTCACCAAATATCCTTTGGTTATAAATATACCTGGGTGGACCGCTAAAGTACAATATATGTGTGTAGAAACTGTTTAAATGAAGCGCTGTAATGCTGCAGAGACGTCCATGTTTTCTCCAGGAAACATGTCTTTTTTCAAGTGAAAATGAAAATTGTGATACAAAAAGAATCACTCCCACTAGTCCTGATTCATATCAAAATGGTAATTTCCGTCAAAACAAATTGCCGGAGAGTACACTATCTATCCACACTTCACCAAAAGGAAGTCTTACCAGAGCAGCAGAGATTTGGTTGAACAAAAACCCAGGAGGGAACCAATCCCTGTCTTTCCCCTGCAATAATGACAACAGATCCAGCGCTCGCACAATGATCTTTATGTCTGTGGATTAGCCATTTGTGGAACCAATCATGGCTCCCACTGTGCCAAAACCATTCTCTGTCTCCAATAAGCCTCTAATACCTCCTCTCACTATGACTTTGTATCAGGAGCACCTCTTGGCTATGAGCAGCGATGCTAAAATTCAGTCGATGAGGAGTAAAAAAAAATGTAAAACGTGTATTTGAGTGCGGATATGTAATACAAAGACTTCCTTTGGGAACAATGTCAGTTTTTCTTTGCATACTCTGATCACCTTAAAGAAATGAGATGGCCAGACTTCAATTTGGTCGTAAAAGGAAAAACAGTCTGCGGGGTTCTGGAAACAGATGAAGCAGCGATGGGATTCCTTTTCCAACATAACAAAATGCTCTCCTTCTGGTCTCCAGTGGGTCGGAGCGCCATGTAAGTGTTGCAATTTTAGGCAAGTGTTAAGTGTGTAAATGTTTCCGTGTGCGTGTGCATGTTTCTGTGTGTGTGTGTGTGTGAGTGTGTGGGTTTACTTGTATGTCTGCAAACCTACGAAACGTCCCGGCGTGTTGTATTTCTCAACGTGGAAGTATCAGGTAATTGAGAGTGAGGCCTGTGTATTCGTCCTGCCCCCCTGTGAAGGTCAACGCTCTCACATGTTCACTCTCTTTCTCCGCGTGGTCTCTGGAGGTGTCTTGCTTCACTGCACTCCTGTCACCCATTTTAACATTGCTTGGGTTCCCTTTTAGCAGCACTGCGCTCTCATCCAATGGGAAGCAAGCTGTCGGCGAGGGAAATCGCTTCTGTGTTTAATTATAGGTTATAAATGGCTGGGAGGAGTGCGATGTGCCTCGCCGATGCTAAAAAGATGATGAGAGATAGACTAAATGAGTTGAACCACAAGACTTAAACCATTTGGATCCTTTTAAAAAAACAGATGAAAGCAAACTATTTTTGTGTTTTGCAGTCGGGGCCTCTCCAGTGACTCGAAACTTTTTTTCCGAGATCTGTCGGGTTAATCTGTTGGCGTTTTTTTTCACGCTCTTTGAGACAAAGTTGGTGGGTGTGTTATCAATCTCTGGCCTGGTGGAAATGCAATCCTTTAATAACACCTTCACACGGGTGAAGCCGGAGAGGATGAAGCGATAATAAAGGGCTCTTTTCATAGAGCTCCTAACAAGGCTGAATTGTGAGGAGGCAGAGCGTTGACTCTCATCCACAGAGGCTCCGGGGGCTCTCAGTGGTTCTCGGCCAGCGGATCTTGTCAGCACAGGCCTTTCAGATGGGTTTAGATAACGGACCTGAATGGTTTCACCTCTCCTGCCTACACACACCTAGTTTCACCACCTCTATCATCATTCGCTTTTTCCCGGGTTTCGTGCACGTACGGTTCACCGAAAAGATAAACCCTTTTTTCTGACAAACACATCTATTTTTACGTGTCCTGCAACAAAGTTACGCAACGCACAGATTTCACCCTAGAACAAGAGTGATACCTGGCTAAGAACGAACATAAGTGTCCTTTGTCCCTGTTTAACAGTCTCTCCCATGTCTTGCCCATCTTTACTCTCTACCCAGCAGCCCTTCACTCCCTTCGGGTTCTCTCCACATGTCTGTACTCCCTAATCACCCTCTCCCCTGTTGCTCACGCTGTCGTTAACGAGTGGTTGGAATACACCATCAATCCCATACGATTCAATATCTTGTCATTCAGCTCACTTGCTAATATGACTGAATGACACTATGTTCGGATCCTGTCTAAAGAAGACCATACCCCGATCATTTTTGGATTGATTTACTGCTATAGCTTTCATGCAGTGGATGGTTTTCTTACTACTTGCTTCAGATCTGCCCCCCCCCCATTTGATTTTTTTTTTTACAGCAGATAGCGGACTTGTCATACTAAAGCAGGCAAAGCACAGGTGTTACTAAAAGCCTTCACAATGCTTCCGTTCTATTTAAATGTCCCAGTAAGCCATGACAGTGGGACAGTGAGCCAGCATGCACAGCGCTCGGAGCTGGAATTGGGATAGCAGCTAAATGGAATTCAGCCATCATTAGTTTCATTGTTTACACCTCTGCGTTTCCTTCCGTAACATGTCGACATACTGTATCTTCCCCGAAAAGTGCTTTATTGTAAGTGACTAACGAATCAGTGCCTATTTTTTGCATTTTAGCAAAGGAAGTAAAGAATTGATTGTGTCTTTCTGCTCACTTTCATGGATTACCTGCTTTGATTTTGCTCTTACATAATTCAAGCATCTGTAATTGATTTTCGTACCGTACTAAAAATAAATAAAAAACAGTTGAAAATAGAAATTCGCTTTCAGATGTAGGGTGGTATTTAGAACATTGCTGGAAGTAACAATACATGCAACAAACCACAAACAAACAATACCTGTTGATAATGTGGATAATGAATGATGAAAAGCTGCAGTGCTGTGAATAACAGCACTGTGTTAATATTGGAAATACACAATTTTGCATTGATGCGATGTAGTATCTCTTTATCCCACCGGGGATACGACAGTAGACTCTGAATGGTGTAAGGATGAAACTAGATTTATTTCATCCAATTTTTTTATTTTACCTTTTCATTATGGAATATAAGCCTCTTGTAGTTTCCTGATATTTTTGTCTATGGTTTTATTTGGTGTTTCTTTATTTACCACGCTTAGATAATCAGTGTCGGTTGGTAAGAATTGGTCGGTTACAAGCAACTTATAATTTACTGGTTTGGCCAAAACATAATTTTTTCCTGGTTATTTCACCTTAAATGTGTTTCTCAAGTGAATTCTCAATAAAGCTTACATTATTTTATATCTCAAATTTGTAGAAAGTGGTAAAAAATCTTTATTTAATAACATTTTCATTTTTTCATCAAGTTTTTGCTTACCTCCAGTGAATAAACTTCCAACCCTGCTGTAGGGATGTAGAAGTGCCCTCCAAGACCCCGCAGTCTGACTCACCAGATTTAGACTGTGGGCATTAGCCTGCCCTCGGCGGACTATTTCAGTCAGCATTCTCCTCCCCTGCAGTTATCTGCATGGTAGCTTTTTAAATACTTTGTCTCTATAGCATCAACAAGCTCCAAGCTAACAGTGCTGAAAATGGAAAGTTGTCCTAACCCTAACATCGCTGCTAACGGTACAAAGCTAAACCAGCTCACTGCTGTTGCCTTTTCTTTTGTGGGAGTTAGCCATTTCAATGTCAGGGCTTATCATCCTGTTGCATTTTGGGATTCGTTGCCATCACTTTATTACCCGCGCTAGCATCACAAGTGGATGTGGTCAGAGGTGAAACCGGCTCAAGACGTTCAATCGGAGGAGGCAGTCAAACACTATTTTTCAGCGTGGTTTCAGCCAGCTCAAGTCATCATTATGCAGTTAATGGGCTACAATATCATGCAAACTACCATTATGGTCGTCCAAAGACATCTAATTCTCCTCTCTATTTTCCCTTCTCAGGTGGAGACAGTATTTGGTTCTCCCAACATGACAGTGGCTTATCACGTGACCGGAGTGGACATTGTTTACCCTCCCTCTGTAGTGCAGGAAGGCTTGGACTCCTATGGCCGTGATAAGCTGATTGCAGACCTGCGACAGTACCTCCCCATGGTAACGGCCCTGCCCCTCCCAGTTGCATTATGGAGATCCAGCCCAGCCACCGGCTTCCAGCTGAAAACAGGTCAGCTGGTGTTCTGTAAGGATGAAAGCAAAGAAATAAGTCAGAGATCAGCTTGAGACTTAATGTTATTTGTTCATGCTGTGATCGAGAGCTGGAGCAGCTCAGTGAAAACTGGGTTTGAGAAGTAAGAAAATAAACACATCTTGTGATGGCAAATCAGAGGAGGAAATGAGTATATTGCATGAATTAAGGCACATACAACCTGATGACAGATTTTTATTCTCAGTGCTAATAAATAGCTTCCAAAGATACCAAAAACACAATATCAGTGCCTCCTGAAGAGTAATACCTCTGCCGGTGTGCAGCCTCGTGAGCGTTTTTGTTTTCATGTTTCAGTGCTACAGTTTGTGGGAGCAGGTGATGATCCTCGGTCCTGTCGGTTCTCCCAAATGATGGAACAAAGGCTCGAGAAGGTGTTCTCTGAAGCGCAGGCCAAAGTGCTGAACACCAACAGCAGACTCTCTGTTCAGGTACCGTGTTGAAACTAGCACTGAGGAGGTGTTCTGCTTAGTTTTATTGTGATTTTCCAAATGTTCTGGTGTCACTGTACTTAAATAGATCAAAACAATCTGATGTCTGACTCAGATAGAGACCTCTTGCTGCCATGTAAACAGAACCATCTAGCCAGCAGAAGTTACATGATGATTACTGGGGTTCACTAAATACGTTTCGCAGCACATTAGAAGACTTGTAACTTTGGCAGTTTTTCCCCCCTGCCACACATAAATATCACTGTGTGGTTCAGGCGATTTTGGCAGCTCCAGACAGACGCAAACTGTGTGCAATTTGTGCGAAATTGTCCCTTAGTGTATCCAGCTTTGCCTTTTAAACCCGAGCTGCTTCTGAGATGCAAATTAATTATGTTTAGGGAGGCTATGTTTGTATTAATTTTAATGAGCTGAAACACTAAAGTGCACTCTACATTAAAGCTAATTCGATAGTTATGCATGGGAGAAATACTACAATATTTTTGCTTTCATGCTTTGCCAGTTTCCCAGCCGTAGTGCTCGTGGATGATTTTCACATTTGTTCATCCAGGACAATAATTGATTCTTTGATGTCTGTCGTCTCCACTATTTCAAGATTTGTCCCAATCTTCTAGATTTGCACATTACAGTAATGTAATCCCAAATATTTTACATGGTTTTACATATATAAATATATAAATTCTTCTGTGGCCTCATCTCACTCTTCCTGTTTTCCTCCCCCCAGATGCTGAGCGTCTCTCAGGCAGCAGCCTCTCCTGCTGTGTCATTGGTCTACGCTGTGAGGAATGGGACTGTCTTCCTTAATGGCACCACTGCCTCAAACCTCCTTGGTCAGCTGTCAGCTGAGCTGGTGGGCTACTTCCTCTTCTATCCACCACTTATCATTGCTGAGCGTAAGTCACAATTTGCATTCAGATTGTACGTCTCTTAGTCAGGAGTGATTCAACAGCCTTACGAGAGGAGACACCAGAAGTAGTTCTCTTGTTCATTTGGGAATGATTTGCGCTCCAAATACAAATTAGATTCAAAAATTTCCTTGGTTTTTGGCTTTTTCCTGATGCCTTTAAGTTCAAGGGTCTATACAAACTTGTCAGGCTGTGCCAAATCTTTGGTTTTAGACCCTTTTAGATGAACAAACTGGTACACTGATTGACTATATGAATGGAAGTCAAGACCCCGATTCAACCTTTGAAACTGCACTTGCTTTATTTTGCCATTCAAATGGCTGCACTCTCTCATACGGTCCATCTGGCCAACACTATATGGCAGAGGTACAATCGCTAAGCCTGTCTGACGTCCAGCTTCTCAGTAATTGGATGTTTGTGACTGTTCTGCTCCTTTTTGCGATCACAGTTGTTTTTAATGATTGCGTCACTTAAAGATAGTTGATGCAAAGACACAACTAAGCCCATGCCTTTCATCTTAGCCTCCTTTGAGGGCACACTCAGCCTAGCACTCCATCTGTGTTAGGGTTGTGCTCAGAGAAAAACAAATGAAGAGTGACAGGGAATCAGCAGGAGCCTAAGCAGCAGTCCTAGTGGAGACCCAGTGTGCTGCCTGTTCCCATCGCCAGTGCAACTGGGGAATGATATGTAAACTGCTCATTGGAGGGAGATGTGGCAGATGCAGACATCATTTTTATTGATCCCTGAAGGAGAGATTCACTGTTTTGCCTGACCTTGAATATGGGTTCAACAAAAGTACAAAACGCCCGAGGCTGCAGGGATTTACACTCCCGGTTTCCCCCCAGATAGCGCCTGGAAATGTTCAGTGTCGGGGTCAATAACTGGAACCAAGAGCCTTTTATATGCCATTGCTCGAAAGCAATCAGTGATCTTCCATCATGTAACTTAAGGTCAACATGTCATATGTGATGGATTTTTTACTGGGAACCTCTACAGAGAGTGGCCAGTAGCATGAGCAGGGCGAATGATCTTTCTTGTTCGGCAGCCTTACAGCGTGTCGACACTGGAGACATTTCAGCCAATGTCTTTAGTCGTCCATCTCACGGCGTTCTGACGGAACGATCTGTATGAATCAATACAGGTTTAGTTAAGGTTGGTTTATAGAAGCTACGGTGCAAATACATGAAAGGACATTGTTAAAACTGATAAAATCGATTACTGTATTTGCCCGTCTGTTGTCCGAGGTGTTATAAGGCTCGCTAAAATAGATCCAAGCAAAAAAAACAAAACAAGGCATGCTGTCTGATTATTGGAAAGGGACAAAAAATCGCTAAAAAGTTTTTCTACACAGCACTTGAGACACAACCCAGAGTGTATTTTCAACCTTCAAGTGTATTTTTCTGCTGTTTTAAATGCATGTTATGGAGTGTTGAGCTGTGGGAGCGCTGCTGAAATGCCCTACGATCAATACTGTACATGAATGCATCCTGACAGAGGACTGAACAGCTGCTCTACTGACACGCTGGTCATACTTTATGTCCTGTGTAGATACAGTCAACCTGTGTCACCAGACTGCTTTCTTGTCAAGCCGAAGGCGGTCTGGTAAAAAATGTAAAGACACGTTAGGTCAAGGAGACTCTAGAGATCCAGAGGGGAGCCATCGGGTTGTCTGTAGATCGCTCCTCTGGTTAGGTTTCTGTCCGAACAGAATGAAGTCTCCTTGGCTTAATTTGAATGTTTCCTAACCAGCTGCAGTGCTCGAATATCTCCAGTCTTTGGTCAGTTTGACAAGAGAGAGCTTTGGCTGTGCAAGATAAAGCTCAGGATCAGAGCAGAGTTAATGCTTGAGTCAGGAATTGAGCCAGGAGCTTTCTCTGTATTGTCATCTAGCTGAGCCCAATCTTGAAAGCACTCTTTTTTTTCTTCTTTTTTTTTTTTAAAATGGGCTGTGGACCTTCTCTCACCTCCCAGAGTGCACCTGGTTGGACTATATTTAGCGGAATTTAGAACCAAAAGGTTATGTTCAGTCAAGTGCTTAAGTATGTTAGATAATATTCAGTTAAATAAAATAAAAATGACTTTATTAGCATGACTGGAAATTAATTAGAGACCATAATATAGAAGTACTATACTACAGTAAAATCCTATTGCAAAGGAGCGCATTACAAGACAAAACAATTAATTCTCACGAAATATAAAAGCATGTGTGTCAGGTAACCATAACTCACTGTCCCTCAACATACAACAACAACTACATAGTATACTGCTAACTTACAAATCCTCAGGACAGGTAGTTTTATTTCGTCCAGTAGTTTGAGAACAACTTTTTATTTCATTCATTTTGAATTTTAAAAAATGTGCCTCTCGCAGATGTTTATATTTTTCATATTTGGTGAGGGAGCGTAGCTGTGTTTCAGGTTCACTGAGGGTGCAGCGACAGCACCGCCTTTGCTCTGCAGGGAGCAGAGTTTTTTACTTGCCTCCCCCTTTTCAACAGCAAGGCTGCGCTCGCTGAGTCTGTACTTCCACAAGGCTCTCTTTTAGTTGTTGATCGGTCACATAAGCTGCTGTATAGTGCTGTCGATTTTGGAGCCACATAGCACTGCATTTAACTCTCACCAATAGGTGATGTAAGTAAGTTTGAACTGTTTTGTAATTTGAGTTTATTAAGTAAATTGAGTCTGATTGGTGATGCATTTTGTTCCCGGGTTGTGTTAATAGAGCAGGTTTGTGTCCTCAGGATCAGGAGCTTCTTTTAACGTCTCAGCTCTTGGCACTGCAGGGGAAGGATAGGAGAGGAAAATAAGCGTCTACATAGAAA
>CAEMYA010002058.1:1018792-1127017 GCA_903131615.1 Diplodus sargus
TTTAGAATTTAGAAGTTGTTTCATCTAAGTTGGCAAAAATAAGTTTGCATTTCTAAACTGTATTTACATGAGCCTTTGTTGTGAGTAAACAACAACACAAAATCTAGTCCCATAAATCTAGTCTGCAAAGGATGCAGCTTCTGAAATGAGATACAGCATCAGTGTCGGCGCGGGGCAGATAGCAGTTTTGGTTTACACACACTGTTTAAATCAAGATGAACTGAATTTCTGCAAGTGGGCTTTAAATTAAAACTCATTCTGCGTCGGGATTGAATTAAGTTAGAAAGTAGAGATACAACCCACAGGCAGGATGACTCAGTTAGGGAGCAGAGGGGGAAAAGAGAGGAAAGGACTCCGAGCGAGCCGAAAACTGACATGGACAAACACCCAGTGAGACGGGGGGGCGTAAAAGAGAGAATAAGAGAGTGCGTGACAGTGATTTTTGCCTCTTATTTGTTTTGTAGCCTCGCCATTAGTGATATTACACTGTTCACAGGAGGTGTGAGCATATGCTGGCAGCGGCTGCCTCTTCACTTCAAAGCCAATTATCGCAGTAAATAATTAACAGTGGGGGGATTCTCATGCCACCTCGGGCTCTGCTCCGACAGAAAAGGCCCGGGATCTCACACCACTCCGAAACTGCCTGTTTGCACCACCGGGGTACTCCGTCGTTTTCCTGTGGCGCTCGTGTAGGCTGGACGTCTGCGCTCAGCTGTTTGACTCCCCCCCNNNCCCCCCCCCCCCCCCCGCTCCTCAACAGCCTCTCTCAGGTGGAATATGAGTGGACCAGTATTGCAAAATGTCAGGGATGTGAAATATGAATATTATTTTATCAATAGCTTTTTGTAGGTGATTCTTTTTTCACTACTTGTAATGACTTATAAACGCTCTTCAGCTCGCGTGTCCCCCCGGCTCTCATCACACAACCGCAGAGGCTGCTGTGAAACCTCCTCGTCGATTAATATTCCACATGATTCAAACTTGGAGACAACGTTGGGCTGATTTCGCTGACAGCCTCGCAGCCCTATCCATTAACAATGACGCCGCTCCACTCACCCCCCCCACAGCCCGCACTCCTCTCCTCCTCTCCTCCTCTCCTCCTCTCCTGTCATGCCTGACTGTACATTTCTATACCTAGTCTTGCTTTCACAGGCCAGCGATACGGCATTTTCCCCCTCAAAACACTGCACCAGCCTCCAGCGCAAGGGCTTAATCAGGCAGGAAATAGATGTAACAGAACACAGAGACAACCAGAGCTTAGGCAGCCGAAAGCTCTCCTTGTGCTCCTGTGTTTGTCTGACACGCGGCGATAACAAGGCTTTAAACTCAGATTTCAACCAACGAAAATGCGGCAAACCGTGAGCTATTCCCCATGCTTCACAAGACGTTTTTATACATTTGACGCGGGTTTACAAGAGCCAGGTTCCTTCTAATAACGTCTGGCTAGCGAGACCACCACTTGTTGCGATCCTCACAGTTGCGGCGGTGAAAAAGAAAATGAAATGGATGATTGTTCCTCCTGAAAAAAAAAGGCTGCAGCTCTTTGTTCACACGCAGGTTGAAATGTTGAAGACGAATTTGTGATTGAAACTTTGGTTTGAAACGATTGTCATGTGATTCTTCGGAACAGTTTGCAGGCTTTGTTTTACTTTACATCTCCACCTTTTTAAAAAGTGACACTATGCTGTTTTGGAGGAGCAATTCAAACTCAGAATTTTAATATACAATATTAATGAAGTAATGATTCAAAAAGAAGATATTTATTTTTTCCATAACTGAATAAACAAGCTGTTCTCGGAGGAAAATAAGGTCCCCCAGTAAAACAGTATGATCTTGTCCTTTAAAGTCATTTAGTTTATTCACTTTATTCAGTCATGAAAATAAAGAGAGTTTCTTTATTTAGATTTGTTTTGGCATAAATAAGCTCTTCTGGTTAAAATGTATGTTGATGCCTAAAGGAGGAAGTGACAATATTTGTATGTCCTTGCAGCGATGGAGTACCACAATCTGAACACCTCCATTGCTACCAGAGACTTCTGGGTCATTACAGGTAAGAATCACCGTTCGTATATTTCTCATTAAATCTTCGTGGTCTTCAGGGTGAACTTGTGTTTATGTTTTTGTTATGTGCTGACATTCATAATCTAAACGGTCTCCTTTCACAGGAGCGATTAGATGCGTATGACTCCCGGGGTAGTGTGTTGTTTAATATTCCCTCTGTTGGCTTTATGAATGACTATATGCACCGAGCAACATGATTGCATTTCGGTGTTCAAGGGCACCCACTCCGCTGTACTTTATAATGGATGGGCCCTCTCGGATGAGGCCGTGTAGCTCTTAACCTGGCACTTAGTGCGATGAGAGGCCGAGTCGGTTCAAGGTCATTCTCTTGATAATGGGATTTACTCACATTGAACAAGATGTACGACCAGGATTATTGCTTTTCAACTGTTGATAGAATGGAACAGATCAAAGCGCCGTTATGTTGCGTTTTCGACCACTAGGGGACAGAGAGGCTCCAAAACAGGCTTCAAGGAAACACGGCCAGATTTACCATCAGCTTATCGAGTTGTTATGGCAAATAACAACTTGTCAACTCGCATACTCGTCAGACACAGAGCAACATGAGCTTCCAATTAGGCCTTAACAGCCTGGGAGTCCTGCATAAGTCTTACTGAAAATGTGTTCCTGTCTCACACACACACTCACACATATTTCTAATTACGCCTCTGCTTTCTTTTTACGCTATTTTCTTTCCTCGCCAACTATTTATTTTCTTTCTTACCAACCATCTGGCCCTCCTCTCTCTTTCGTATACGTTTTGCAGTGATCCAGGACGTAGACAACGCCAGCCTGGAGGGACAGTACCAAAGCTTCGCCAGCCTAATGGAACAGCGGCTGGCAGAGCTGTTTGTGTTGGCAGGGCAGCAGGGCACTCGTTTCAGACGAGCCACTGCTGTAAGCAGCTTCACTGTCCAGGTAAGAGACTGTTGGCACAGGAGCCCCCGAGGGAGCGCAGCCACGTCCGACTTCCTTGGAAGAACAAACAGTTGAGTCTGATATGCTGGGCTCGAGAGCAGAGACACTAAATCAGTTTAAAATTTAAATTCTATTTGGTACTGTTTGTTACTCTAATGAAAGCATTAGTCCAACAGTTTTTGTTGGCTTATATCTTCAAGGATGAATATTTCATGAGATCCCCACTTTAATATGCACTTCTGCACATGCTCGCACGATCACTTGTGGTCAGCCCTTGTTAATTAGGGAGTTCTTCAGCTCATCATCTGCTAATTGCTCATCAAAACAAGCCAGAGGTGGAATGTTTTACAAAGCAAGTACAGTACTGTGGGGGTTTTCCTCTCACCCGAATGTACTGTATGGGTTTACTTTTTGTTTTCCTGTATAGACTTGAATAAACGTATTACGTAGGACGCAATTAGACCAATTCCACATCGTAGCCACTGCCTTGCTCAAGAGTACTGACCGGAGAATAAACCGAGTGTGCATGTTTTGGTTGACGAAGCAAGAAAGCAATGAACGATGTAGGCTGATGGATTTCAACAAAAAGAAGATAAGAAGAAAATCAAAACATTCACTTAACAACCTTTGTGGCCATTCAAGTGCAGATTTGGGATTTTGTGAGGCGCACTTGAATGCAACATGAAGTCAATGTCTGTCCATGCAACTCAAAAGCTCTTGATACAGACAGCATGAGAGAGAAGTATTAAGTTAGAGAGAGGCGTAAACGACACCAAAACATAGCAGTTTTTTTCAGCACATTTACCTGCCAGCGGGGAGCCTGGCAAGATTTACTCGCATGAGGAAAATATCCCCACGTTTGGCACTTGGTGGACCAGATTCTGGCTCACACTTATTCTTTCAACTACATCACCCTACTTGTAGAAATGGTGTACTGGATAAAACAAGACACCTTACGCATCTGCAAGTTAGGAGCTGATAGTAAATCCTCTGTTGTTATGTTGATGCGTGAACTTGGCAGCACCAACGCACATCACCATCTCACTCTCTACAGCAGATACCATGTGATACCAGTGGCGTTTTACTATTGGCTCACAATCCTTGTTAGAAGCTCAACATTTTGAACCTGACGACATTTTTTAAATGATTGATTCACAATCATAGAAATGTTTTTAAGATAAACAGATTCTTTTATTATGCACCTTTTAACAAGCTCTGTAGATGTATTATTTAAAAAATAAATAAATTATAAATTCAACATTTTAAGCATTATTTTTTTAAATGAACTAGCCACTCACTAACACCTGATACTGAGTGTTCTGTAGTTCACGAAAAAAAAAAAATGTCATCCCCTTTTTTCCTTTCCCAATCAGATGGTGAGCATCCGCCGGGTGTCCGGTTCGAAGAACCCAGCAGAGATGACCTACTATGTCCAGCACAATGGCATTCCTCTATCGGGCACGTCAGCTGCCAAGGTGCTGAACACAGTGGACTCGCAGACCATGGCGCTCACCCTGGGCTACTTTGTCCAACTGCAAGCAGAACGTAAGCACAGCATCCTTCCAGCATCTGACGAGCAGGCAGATAGACAGAAACATGGCCTGACTAGACATGCAAAACCAAAACACATGACTCATGCTGAGTTTAGAAAGAAGAGCTGGTGCTGGGGTGAGGGGAGTAGACAAAAAGGTTGAGAAAGCTCTTTGCTCTCTAATCTCTGTGAAACGCTCCCGGCAGGACGTTGTTTGTTTAGGCTGCAGTACTGCTCAAGAGAAAGGGAGAAGCTGGGGAGAGTGGGTGAGACAGAGAGGGTCAGGAGTAAGAGAGCGAGAGCATGCTGCATTCTCTTATAGATTGCTGCCTACAATAGCTGAATCAGGCACACTGTATATCAGAGTCGAGCTGTATGCAGTGTCACTTAGCGTGGGTGTGATGGATGCTTCTAGCAGGAAAAGTGGGCTGAGTTATACTTCTAATAAACCGATCAATTGACTTAATGTTATTATTTGCTGTTTGGACGGGACTGGGTGTCATGTAACAAAGTGATGATGGTGAAAAAGTGCTTTTCATTTTTCAGCTGTGGTCAAGAACCCTCCGAATAACCTTTGGATAATTGCTGCAGTATTGGCCCCCATCGCTGTGGTAACACTCATTATCATCATCATCACAGCCGTTCTGTGCAGGAAGAATAAAAATGACTTTAAAGCCGACGCCATCGGCAATCTCAATCCCCGAGCCAAGGTATCTGTCTTTTATTTTTTTTTCAATGTGTCTGTCTGTGTCATTAGCTGCAGCAGTTTTTGATGATCATACCAGCTCTATTTTGATAATCAAGTCATCGTTCCAGTCGTATCAAAAGTGACAATTGCAGCTTTCTTGGTTTTATGCCATTTTAATGTGAATGTTAACATTTTTTATTCTTGTTTGGACAAAAACAAGACATCACTTTGTCCTCTGGTAGATTATGATGTGCGTTTCTCACTCGTTTCAGTTATTAGCCAAACAAATGTGATCAAGTGATTAATCGAGAAACCGATCAGCAGCTCAGTAGAAATCACAGAGTAGGTGTTTGTAACTTAAAGGCATATTATGCAGGATTTATGTTGCTGTTTGTTAACACACCATTCATAGTGGGCCCCTCCTCCCGGCTCAATAGAGTGTTGCAGGAGTGATTCCTCGAACGCGGAGATAAGTTTGCATTTTTGCATATCTGGTTCCTTCGTCTCAAAATTAGTGGGTCATCTTTTTCATTTTAACTGCATAGTTTTCTTTTTTTTCCATTTTTTTTTAAATCAGTGTGTCCTTTGAATGCGTTTTTGGTCAAATGCCTTGAATAAGGTCTGTGGTTACGAAAAGCTCAAGATGTTTTTTATGTCCGTCAAAAACCCAATTTTGTATCAAAAACTGTTAACCAGTCTTAAAACCGGCAGTTGCTAAGAAGTTGCTGATTGAAACTACAGAGGTTGTTGCTCTTTTCCTCTCTGCTCTCCCTGTGTGTCCGTAGCTCACACGGTCCTCAGTCAAACAGTTTATACACTCAAAGACTGAGAGCAGAGGAGAGAAAAGGGGACAATTGCTATGTTGTTTATAAACTCCTGAACTCACGCTCTTATTGGCTGTGGGCTCCACAGCTCAAAGGTCGACTTCCGGAAACACCCAGAACACTGCAAAATACTCAGAAAATACAGGCAGAGGGCAGAGTGTCTGCAGATAGGCACCACCACACACTTCAAGTATAGTATACCTTTAAAAGCTTTAACTTGCAGACTGTTTCGTAACGTGTTAGTGAGTTTTGAAGTTGTACTGTGTATGCAGACTGTGTAACACAATTTCCTGTTTTCTTGTGTTGTACCGTATCACCTGCATAATGCCGTCAGTATGACCTGTGTCAATGCATTTGAAAAATCCTCGTCAGTATTGAAACTTGAACTGCGCACACAAAACACCCCGTTTAAAGCATCTTCTCATTTTTCAGATGGCGTATCGGAGAGACGTGGGCTATTATCACCAGGTATCTGCCTTTCTGTATTTCCTCTCATTACTGGTGTGTGTTTTCATCCTCAGGGCTCAACTGTGCCAACAGTGGGATTTGAATGGGGTTCTGGGAAGACATCACCTATGATACATTTTCAGTAAATCCCGCTGCGCTGATGAAAACGAAGGCCACAACAGCACTTTGGAGAAACAGACCTTAAACAATGAGATTTTCCCAGATGAAAAGGCTGGTATTGCGTATTCTCCCCGTAGCGGTCTCCAGATGGCATATTTGAAATATGAAGCTTTACGGAGAATGATTATTATGGAGATCGTTTTTTTTTTTTCCCGAGCAGAATGAGTGTGTGCGTGTGCCGACATTTGTTTGTTTTGTGTCGAGAAGATTGAAAACTGTTTCCATTATAGTCGCATCAGGGATGTCACAACGTCCTGATCAAAGTCACCTTTCCAGCTCCATGTCTGTTTTGTTGTCTTTTGTGCTTAGTGGAGGCTCTCGTCGCTGTCTTGCGTCAGCGTAGATACATGAAAATTCATTGTGTAACACTCCGCACATCCCAACGCTTTATTTACAGAATTTCATAAGTGAGAAAGTAATGAAATCTCCTATATTAAGCAGTAAAAGTCACTTCAGTGCTACTTTCAGAGCAGTTATTATAGCACAACATCTAAAGGTTCTGCAAAGGCTTAAAAACATCAAACCTTAGTTCCATTGGATATGAAATATTATTTGGTCGCTTTTCACCATCCTTCATATTGTAGGCAGGAAACATAGCCGGCTCTTTCTATTAAGTAACCAAGGAAAGATTATTAAAGTGCTCCAAGAGGGAACGACTCCTAAAAATTTAAATGAGGCTCATGCACCACCTCCTCTGTGTTACTTTCCCTATCTGCAGTGCTTTCATCACAAACTCTTGTTAGAGTTTCCCACAGTAGCACTTTCAGTGAGGGAGAAAACTGGGTCCAAGACATCTGTACGTGTATGTGCTGTAAGAAAAGAGAGAATGCATGTTCTTCAGTCAGTGTCATGTATTGATTTTGCACCATAGCTTGGGCTGCATTTAGGCAGCGATGTGTGTCTGACAATTTATGACACCGCAATGAGACTAGTCCTAAATATTTCAGTGTGTGTGTGTGTGTGTGTGTGTGTGTGTGTGTGTGTGTGTGTGTGTGTGTGTGTGTGTGTCCTCCTCTTTTGACCCTCTCTATGAACACATACAGTGCTAATAAAACACCACAAATCCTATTCCTCCTCTAATATGTTCCAATGGGTAACTTCACTACTACATTCCTGAGAGAGTCTCATCTTGTCACCGCCCACTGTGAGTCATTTATTTGACAAGAATTTGGAAGAAGAAGATGAAAAAGGGGCCTCGATTAAATCTGCGCTTATCTATTTCAAGGCGCAGCAGTGCAGTAATCCCAGTTCTGCTCCTTAAATCCTCTGGACATCTCTTAAAAAGACACTTTTTGGTCTATTTTGAGATGTCTACATGAAGCTTGTGGTTGACTATAATGTATATCTCCTTTTTTCTCTGCTGCCAATGATTATTCTTAATGACTACAGGTATTTAAAATCTGTCTTGTTCAAGCTGTCTTACTGTCTTCCTCCACCTCGTCTCGCCCTGTCCATCAGCCAGTCCAGGGTTTTGACTATGCCAAGCAGCACCTGGGCCAACAGGGAGGGGATGAGGAGACCCTGCCTGCCAGTCAGGATACTTTAGTGATGTCACTACAAATTCGGGACACGCCGCATTCACTGGAAAAAGCCCTGCAACAGGACGGAACTGCCAACAAGAGAAGCCTCATGAGTGACAAACACAAAAGGTATTATTGAATCTACACATGATGTCAGCCATAGAATAAAGTTTTATCATAACAGGATGTCAGTGAAGAGAAGATGTAACTTATTTTATTTTGAAGATACAATTACAACTGTGCATGATTACAGGTTATGATTATTATAATATCACGTTATGTTTAAAGACAACTCTCAGGTAGACAGCACCGCAAAAAGTACAGTTTACAAGTTCACGATGGAGAAGTGCAAGTTATGGTGTAACTGAAGTGAAGTGCATTAGTTGTTTTACAGTCGAAATAAAGATCAAATTCTTTTTGTGTGATAAAAAATATATAGGCTACTAAAGCCTAATAATACTGCATATAATGTGTATAATTAGGATCGGAGAGCTGTAGACTGTAAGTCCTATGAATATTCATGCAAGATGGTTTTTTTGCTCTTTATAACTGGCCCACACTGCATCAGCAATCATCTACCCACGATTTAAAAAGAGCACTTGACCCTTTCATAAAACAGCTAGTAACAAAAAACATTGTATAACATTTATATGTCTATAAAAAAAACATTATAGGAGAGAAATAGCCGATGGACAGGATTGTGGTTCATATTTGCTCATCGCTGCCTTGTTTTACAGTTTGGTCAGAGCTTTTTTCAGCCTTCGTTTTCACGGTACTGAAACAATACGGTGGCCACTTCCTGTTCGCAGTCTTTCTCTATGGCAGCTATCCACCATATGACGGCATTTGAGGCGAGAGAAAGAGGCAGTTCCTGAGAGAATCTTTGGTCTGACTTGGCTCAACTTTTTTTCTGACTCAGCTAACACGTTAGAGATATCACGTCAGCGATAAACATGTTGCGTAATCAATCAGATAATAATCAGCTGAATCA
Organism: Diplodus sargus; assembly: GCA_903131615.1. Taxonomy (NCBI): domain Eukaryota; kingdom Metazoa; phylum Chordata; class Actinopteri; order Spariformes; family Sparidae; genus Diplodus; species Diplodus sargus. Next base: position 1,027,953 of record CAEMYA010002058.1, read on the forward strand.
TCTCGGCTCATCCGGAGATATTTTAAGTGTTACTCCCTTCCAATGAGATTGGAGACAACTATCCTCCCAAAGGGTTTTTCATTTGCCAACAGTATGTGTTTCTGTCTCAAGAATTGCACCACTGCTCTGATTCACACACGGAGAGAGGCAGGATGATAAAACACGTGTTGTCTGTCCTCGTTCCACCCCGATGCTGAGTGATAGCTGGTCATTAACAGAGTTCTTCTGTATGGGCAGGTGAAATTGACCGTTTTCCTCAACTGACATTCAGTAATGCGATTTCGGAAATTAATTGCCATATTAAATCATGCTAAATTATTTAATAGAGGGACGCAAAAGGGTGTAATTTCTCAAAGCCTCGCAGGATAATGAGATCAAATGAAATGCATGTGACAGGATGGGGAATCTATAGACTGGAGTTCGTGCTGTAATGATTTTTTGGCGACTCCTGAGGCGGCAAAAGGTTTTTAATTTCTTATTTATCAAACTATTTGTCGTAAAGGCATCTTTTAAGGCGTAATCATTCATCAGCGTTTATCCGATTTTCAACAACCTATGATATGCTATTATCCCAGGACACACCAACCTTGTTCTCTAAAGGATTTTTTTCCTTTCCTTCAGTGTTTTATAGGTGTTACGTTGTACATCACTGACATCACGTTACGAATGCGGCGGAAAAAGTTGCAACAGAAGAGAAAACAACAACAGACCCATTGTGAAAGAAGCATCTGTAAAAACCACCGCAAAATGACTCGTTTCACGATCATAATTTGAGCAATTCGGTCCAGTAACAGTTGGAAAGTCTAAAAGAGCATGCGCCACCACCGGATGTTAATAATGCATAATCACTCTGCACGGCGGAATTTAGCGTGCTCACCCATTTTACATTTCAATCAAAGCCAAGCAGTCAGCTGACAGTATGAGAAAATGTATGTGCTTTTTGAGCGTTATAGCACTTAATCCTATTCTAGTAGTAACCCAAAATAAGATTATGAACCTGAAAATGACCATAATGAGTCTCCTTTAACGTCTCTCACCTACGTCATTACGAAGGCACAGACGGTGACATCAGACAGGAAAACCAAGACATTAGATTATCTGTCACATAGAATGTATCAAACTAAATTAGCTCGAGCCTGGCTTACTTTTATTATTTCATTATCAGATGAAAATCTGGAAACCTTCCATTGATAAAGCCTGAAGCCCAACAGATGCCTGTCAAATCAACGAGTGAGCAGTGTTGAGCGTTTTTGTGCGTGGAGTATTTATAGCCTCAGTTTCACTGAGAAACTGATTGAGGTGGATGGATTGGGTAATTTTGGCATTGCTAGAACTGTCACCATGTTTTTCCGGTTTAATATTATGGTTCAATATTAGTCATACGGCACATTTAGCTTAGAAAATTGCGTTTTTTGTCTAAGCTCCTTGTCACTATGCAACCACATATACTATAGCTCATTGAAAAGCAGCTGTCCTGCAGGTGCAGTGTGATTTTAGCTCTCTACCTGGTGCAAAGACCATCGACAGATGAGTGAATGTGTGATCATTCGATCAAGTGTCGGTTCACAGTTGGCGGCTGACGTTTGAGTGAAGAAGGTGAAACCTGTCATTCACCTGTTGTGCAGCCTGTTTGAGATGAGGTTTGTCCAGAAATGCCTGTTGAGTCCTGTCAGACAAAGACAAACTTGTGGGATGATGATTCTGTGTGGGTTGTATTTTAAGAAGTTATTCTTTAATTTAAAAAAAACATTTAGATCGAGTAACTTCTGAATTCACGGCTAAAAGGCTAAAATGCATGTTAATATGCAAACAAAGAAAAAACATTCTGTACAATTACTAATTTGCTTCTTCCTCTCTGAAGTGATCCCTTCATTTTCTACCAAGGTCACAGAACTGTAAGCCTCTGAGCACCACCACAGGACTTAACATATGACCCCTCGCGAACAGCAAGTGTGAGCGTCTCCTATATGCCTCAATTAATTAGTACACATTACACGTCTTTGTTGAGCCTGTGACTGTTGCACGGGGCGGCTCTCTGCAGCACTGCCTCGACGACAGCAGGGCGGGCAGCCACTGTTCCTCCGTCTCTAGTTCGCCGTTATCATTTTTACCAGACAATTAGGGGATAGACCGCGGTGCTTTGATGTCACTGTCAGCCTCGTGGTCCTCCGTGCCGCCGCTTGATCAGCTCTAATTCCAACTACAGTACGGTGTTTGAAGCGAGTGGAACAAGAATTGGATAAAGCAATTGTTTGTCCAATTAACGGAAGAGCCGGTCTTGCTTCGCTCTGGACAGCTTGCACGACACATACTTCCACGAAGCACATGTAGTGGAGACTAATGGACATAAAAATACAGTTTTTATATGTTTATTAATGAAAGCATGCAGATAAATGTGCAAAACACACACACACACACACACACACACACACACACACACACAGTCGTTATACCAACATTAAAATATGAAACTTAACCAGCTGCCGTTTTGAGATTTTTCTGTCATTTGCTACCATTTCTCTGACTATTCTGAAAACGAGCACTGAGCAGTGATGCTTTCAATAATGAAAGAAAAAATACAATACTAATATGACATGTTCTCTTGGACTCGAGCTTGAGGGATGGGGAGAGAGGGGAAGGTGAGGTTGTTAAAGACGGGGGATGACATAACCTGGCTGCGAGCCCAGCTTCCGGAGAGCTCACCGCCTTTTCCTGTTGCTATGGTTACTTGCAGCAAGTTGCCGAGTGAGGACGGTTCCGTCATCAGCAACGAATCAGAGAAGCCCAATTCCGGCAGGGGCTTGACGGTGCTGAAAGTCACAGCGCAGCAGAAACTGACAAAGGAGGAGACGCGGAAGAGGGACGGTGAGAGCCACACTCTGATGCAAATGCAAATAATTTATTCTGCGGCTCCTTCGCAGACAAGGTCAGTCGTGTGACAAATGCCAAAAAATCTATTTCTCAGTCTCTCCTGCGTGAAACACTTTACCAGCCTCTTGTATCAGATGCGCACAGGTTACCTAAATGCACTGCCACTGCAGTTTTTTTTTTTCTACATTCAGAAAGGTAGCTACTCAGCAGTAAGCTGAGATGGACCCGATGAATATGCATGAGACAAGACGCTCTGCTGACATGATACAGTATGTCAGACCAGTTGATGGTGTGACAGAGTGACGGAAACACACACACGCACATTCAGGAATGCAAAAAAAAAAAAAGGCAGAAGGACCACATGAAGTCTGCAGGGCTGTTTGAGTGAGAGGACGTTGAAGTATTTGCCGTTCTATTCTCGTCCGCTGAGGCTAAATGTTCCACATGTGGTGGGCGTGAGATCAATTAATCAAATTCAGATACTCCGCTTGCAAATTGGATCGAGCTCGCTAGATTATGATTTTCTTAATGGGCGGATTTGAATAATTCATCCGCTGAGTTAAGGGAAACTAGAATTCAATCCAGTTTGTCTGATGTTGGATAAGGAATGAAAGTGCAAAGTCAGTTTCTTTCATCTATCACAAAGATGCACTGGCACAACCTTTTGAAGCCAACGCTATCGTTGTGATCTATTGTCTCCGTCCAACACTTAATTTGCTGCCACCGTCGGCTGATGTTTGACATAATCCCACAGTGTCAGCCATAGAGAGACAAGGTGATGAGGGAGAGAGAGAGAGAGACAGAGGGAGTGTGACAGTTTGCTCTCCTTTGACTGACAATGTAATGATTAGAGGTATTTGTAGTCTCTTTGTGAGTGAACTCCCTCTTTGTTCTTCAGATCCATATGACACCTCCTCTGGCTCCCTGCAGCTCATCTCCATAAAGCCCGTGGTGGCTCAGCCCAACTACTCACACCCTGCATCCTCTGACCGCAGCCAGGACTCCGCCATCGTCAACGGAGAGGTGATGCACAATCACATGTCCAATCATGGTGATAATTAGACTTGCATACACAAATGCATACATAAACAAATGAAGCACGGATGAAGAATTGTATTACAAAGACGGAAAAACTCATCTTCCGAGTGCTCTGCTGGGAAAAAAGGTCACATAATTCTGTGCAACCAATCACAGTTTAGCAACATCTGAATCAACATGTGGACAGGTGTGCTCCAATGAAGCAGAAGCTCTTAATACAGCTGAATATTTAACGTTTCGTGGGAGTACTTGCACACCAAATGATGTTTTAAAGGTGTTATTGATAACAGCCTCTAAAAGTGGCTTTCCATCTACCGCCCTTCCATTACGTTCATGTTACAACGTTAACACTGCTGCTGTTCCAGTCGTCTACCAGTTTGTGCCCTAGTGGACGTTGCTAAAGCTAGCTTATGTTGCTAACGCCAGCCAGCAAACATTAGTTAATGTTGCTAAAACTGTCTAACTTTACTACCAACACAAACCTTGTTAGAAGCTGGAACCAACAGTCAGAATTTTTACACAGACAAAACAAACATTTTGAACCCAACATTCATTGTAAAATCATTAATTCACAATCATAATGGTGTTTTTAAGGAAAAAAGACTGAACAGCACCTCTCTACAAGCTCTGTAGAGGTCTTTCTAACAGATTATTTGTCTGCATAAAGATGTTATCAGTATGGCCTTTAAAAGATGCTCCGATGACTGTTTTTGTGGAAGTTAATTTACAGTCATGTGAAATTAGCTCCATGATTTGTTCGTATGATTTCATGTGATGAAGCTTTGACCTCATTAGAATATGATCAGGTGTTAAAAAAGGACAGTTTTAAAGGAGCAATTTGTGAGATATGTATGTTAGTGGAGAAAAAACAGTGGTGACGTTTGTCAAGATGTTTGTACTGTATATCAGAAATATCTACTGAGTTATTGCTAGCTAGCTACAGCCAAGGATAGCCATGTTAGGATATGCTGCCCCTATGTTTCTGGAGCTGCCTTCGAATTCTGCAAATAAAACCTTTAAAACTTGACAGTGGGCATCTTGTTGTAGCACTGTCATTATAAACATATTCCTACCTTTTCTCTATTTTTGAATAGTTCATCCAAGTATTATTCCCCAGAAAATTATATAATCTTCGACTCTAATAACTCGATCAGAGCACTGGAAACAGTTGGTTCAATAACATGATGCATCACACCTTTCATTCTGTGTTGTTATTTTTTGATTTCATCTGTTTCTGAAGCAATATAACCAACATGAAAGACAATAAACATGTTCTGTATCTTTCTGTCTGTGATTATTGCATAAGTTTCATTTTCAGAGCTTCTTATTGCCATGAAGCCGCTGATCTTTCATCCGCAAGACAAAACAGCCTCACCACACACAGCAAGAAGAACCTTGTTCCCGTTTCCGTTTTCATCCCCCCCCGCATCTCTCGTGCTCTTTCCTTTCTGCAGGTGAACTTGGCTCTGAAGCAGAAGTCTGACATCGAACACTACAGGAACAAGCTGAGGCTGAAGGCTAAGAGGAAGGGCTATTATGACTTCCCCTCCACCGACGGCAGCAGCAGCGGCCGGGCCGTGGCGCAGAGGCAGCGGCACGGCCATGAGAGGGCAGCCGGTGAGCATGGCAGACCTCTGGAGCCTGATGATGAGCGAGGTTCCACTTATGTCAAGTCTCACAGGAGGTGAGGGGAGAGCGGGAAAGCAAGTGGAACCTGGGTTTGGCTGAGTGTAAACAGAAAAGAAAATTCATGCTGCCTTCAGGGTGTGAGGATACAAACGGTCGCGTAGCATTACATATGGGTTGGTTGGGCTCTAACCATGGTCAGTTATCCATCCCCGATGACCTCTGCCTTGCCTAATTAGCTTATGGACAAGTAAAACTGTCTCCTCTAATGTTGTTATTATCCTGTCTTAGTAGGCAGTGAGACAGCCACCAGGCCCGTCTGATTAGTTTGATCCAAGTCCTGAGCTTCCGTAATGAAGATAAGAGGATTGGCAGGGTGTCGGACGATCCACTACGCTGGTTCTGTCCTGCATCTGCTTTAAAAGATGCATATAAAGATGGACAGAATTTTTGGCTATTACATGGGGAAACAGTCTTTCCCGAAAGAGATCAACATTACATCACCCGAAGTGCCTTCAGAGCGGAAAGCAACATTTGAATTTTGGCTCGTGCGTTGACTTAGCAAAGGGATGAATGGACCTGCTATATTTATATCCCGCCGCTGTGAGCCAGATAAGGATTTCAGCAGCTGTTTACTGTCGAAACTAGCGTGCGGATGATCACTTACGGCAACAACATTCTGATATGCATCTTCATCCTTTGTCGTTGAGTGTACACTGATGTTTTGTTCTGTCATGGTTGTTTTATCAGGGTTGCATTTTGATGTGGTGCGCCTAATCCTCATACCTGATTCAGCTCTTTTACTTGATGTCCTTACGAGATATCCTAACGTACTGCATCTATTCGGTCTGTAACGCAACTTTACGTGCCTGTTTAAATGGTGTGCATTCCACCACTGTGTTCTCCACCGTCCTCACACTGCAGGCAACCATAGCTGAAAGTAAGAAAGCTGAATTGAACAGGATCCAATTAATGACACCTCCCAGGTCTGATTTGTGCTGAATCCGCTCTGTACTCTAATTGGCAGGCACTCCCAGGTAGGGCAGACGGCCTATCGCAGCAGACAGAGTCTGAGCAGTCCCAGTCCTGGAGGAACAGAGATGGATCTGCTCGTTATGAGGGAGAGACCCAGACGAGGCATCCGCAACAGCGGCTATGATGTAAGTCACATGTCATCACCCACTGACCCCTGCCTCGCAGCAAGATGCAGTCAAACCATTTTAACAAACTGGAAGAGAAACAGTGTCGAAACTTTTTATATTAGACGTAGATGATTTGGAATATACACATATCCTGATATAGGTCATTTCATGTCCAGAAAACAATACATAATCTTATGTAGTGCATTTTCTGTAAATGTAATAAATGAGTACATCATATAACATGATCACACACAAAGGCCTTTTTCTTACATTTTGAACTGTGTACTCATCAAATAAAAGATTCTTAGTCACACATGATTATTTTTCTCCCTTTATTTAGAATATTTGTGCATATGTTCCGTTACCCACTCTTTTATGTACATGCTTCTCATTTTTTTTCCGTTGCCGGTCAGAGTAATTCCAGAGTTATTATGTCCTTCATGCTTGTTTGAAACACAAAGCAATGTACAAATGATGAAAAGTATTGCAGGGAAGAAAGTGATTTGATGCAGCAATATATAAACAAAGGAGGGATATATGAGGCAACATATGTTTTTCTATCGTCACACAATGTTTTATCACATCACACTGCCCAAAGCCATCAAGAATCCCACAAACATGTTCAACTTATTACATATATTGAAGGATTAGTTCCTCCAAGGAATTGAATTCTGTCATTATCTGTTCACCCTGATGCCGATGGAAAATCTGGTGATATTTGATAGTTCACCAATTTGGGATCTGTACATAAACAGTGCTGTAGCTTTTTCCTAAACAACTGAAGTAGATTGGTTTTAAAATGTGAAAGCACAACATAAAATGTTGTAATGCAGTGTAATCCAAGTCTGTGGAAGTCCCAGGATCCCAAACCTGATTTGAAAAGACAATATTTACACCCTTGTGGCACAGTGAATGCTTTTAGCGTCACAGCCACAAGATTTCGGCCTTCACTAGGACGTGAATAACATCTTTTTGGATTCATTTGAATTTGAAGGGGTTGATAATGATAGAATTTTCATTTTAACTTATCCTTGATGTGCCAGTGATGAACTAATCAAATACTAGTATTTGCGTATATGCTTGTTGCCAAATTCAGAAGCCACTGTTTTTAACTTGGGACGATGGAATATAAAAATTAAAAAGATCATTGTCAATCAGAGCTTATCACAGCTAAATCTGTGCCAAGATGTAGCGTCTAAGCTGGAAATCAGACATATTGTACTCAGGTGTGGTTTCAAGCGTACCGCAACAGGCTGAAAGGAGTGAAGTGGTTCATTCATAATTAAGAGTAGAGATTTATAAGGTCCTGTCGGTTTGATATGTGATGCGTCTGAGGATGGCTGGTTTATGCCTCCACTCTTTTATTGTTCCATTAGGGCTCAGTGTATGGCTCCGGCTGTCATGAACACTACTATGTGAGCCCCTGAGATTAATGGAGCAGACCATTTCTAAAAAAAGTGTTTTCATTCTGAGCGTTCCTTTTGTAAAAAATATATTAGCCGAGATAGAAATATTTCACTGAACTGTGACTGACCTGCAGGCCATTTTGACCAGCCACAGCAGGAGTAGGCCCAGCTGTGACTGGCTGTGTGGTTGGTGTTGATGTGCAGGCTTCACTGCCATGAATTAATGGGACACTCAGATGGAGAAATTGTGTCATACAAACTTGCTTTTCTTAAAATTGCAAGACAGATGTCTGCTGTGAAAATGTCACAGGTTTCACATCACACACTTTCAGAACTATATCACAAAAGACTCTTGACAATCTCTACAAATTGAGATTTTCTGAGCAAACAAACATTCCGTGATTCTGACCTACCTCGGTTTGTTCTCGCTGTGGCTGCACTCTGCGTCTCCAGCTGTTCAGCTTTGTTAGAAATATGGCACAGTAGCCAGTTACGAGCTACATGGCCCTTTTTTTCCGGGCCCTGTTGATTACAATGGGACTAGTGTGGCTGCAGGCTCCATCACTGCAGATGCAAGTCTCGGCCATTCCTTGTTGCAGGGGGGGCTGATTTATGAGGTGCACTACGCTGGGTCTCCTGTGGCTACCCTCTGTTCGCACAGGAAGTAGGGCAGCCTCGGCTCATATTAATTTATCACAGGGTTTAAAGGCTGGATAGATGGAAACAGAGGCCGGGAGATGGAGAAAGAATTGGAGGGTATGGGAAGACGGAGGGACGTGTTAAAAGAAGATGGAAAAGATGGAGTGAGGTTGCAGCTGAATGGTTAAGTTGACAGAGACAGGATGTTGGTGATACTGTATATAATGTGGATAAGAAAAAGAGGGAAAGCACAGGTTAGCTCGAGCTGCTGAAACTACTACGACGACTGCAACGCCGCCCTTCCTGCTGACTTGCCTCGGAAAGTCTGAGTTACATTAAACAGCCTCCGTTTGCTCAGTCAGCACCTTGTCAACAACCCATCGAGAGCCTGACAGGAGATATTATAGAAGTTGAAATTTTCCAGCTTTCTCTCTTTCTACCTCAATAAGAAAGAGGTTGCATTTACCACTATTTGCTCTAGGTGTAAATCAGAAAATGTGTCACAGATTCACAAAATCAAGCCATAGACCACATTCACACATCGCCCATATATCTTGACATCCCACTCCGGATGGGACGCTCACATGTGCTTTGTTCCAGGTTGCAAGTCCTATGAATTTATGGAATCTGACAAAGTGTTATCATTTTCCCGCTTCCTTAATTGATGAGCAACTGAAAAAGACAATGGATAGTAAAAACTGGAGGGACATCAGGCTTTATTTCACTGTAAAACAACATATTTTATAACCTATAAGCTTCCATTAGAGAACAGCTAACGTTAGCATTCAGCCACTTCTTCGCTAGCATTACTGCGTTACATGATACAGTATGAAATATTTCTAAAATATCAACACACACCTTGGACACATTTATCTCTCTTGAAGTGAAATGCACTGGATGTAATCAAACAGTAACGTTAGCGAGGAAGTGGCTGAATGCTAGCATAAGCTAACGGGTTATCAAATATGTTGTTTTACCTCGTATGGCCCAATGTCCCAGATTTTCACCACCCATAATCTGCTTAGTTGCTGATCAGTTGGGACGCAGTTTGTAACGTTTTTTTTTTTTTTTTTTTGAGTAGTGAGGGATAAACTTTATAATCTTTGTATAATGCTTTCTGAATTCTAAAATCCTAAATATTATGACGGTAAATTCGTGCATGCATGCGCATGCATGTTGTGTCCTTTTGTCCCAGTGATGTACAGCCTTGTTTCAGTGAAATGCAGTTAAGTGAGTCAGCGTCACACTGTTTTTTTGGGGATGCTGCAGCACCCTCAGCACCCCTAGTTTCCACGTCAGCGTGGTCACATGTTTCAACAGAGAGATGAACCTTGCCACGTCCTTGCTTGTGAATGACTGAGTCCTTCAAGGACGGCCCTTTCATGCCCAATCACGAAACTATCACCTGTTTGTACTTCTACCCCTGGAATGTTCCACACAGGTGTTTTTGCAGCATTCAACAACTTTATGTTTTGTTGCCCCACTTTCGCTGTGAACATTAAGAAAAAGCTTCTATTAGCAAAAATCAATGAAGCTGATGAGGTGAAACAGTAAATATTTTGCCTTTCTACTGTTTTAAATCAAGTTATGTCACAAAGGAGTAGCTAATAATCACATGCTGTTTTGTTTATGTTTTTTAAAACCCAACTTTTAGAAAAACAGTTTTTCTTTGTTATTAGCAAGTCAAAGTTTTATGATGTGTCTTGACTCCCAGTTCTTTCTCTTGTAAATGCGTTTCTGTAGACTGAGCCTGAGTTGATCGAAGAGACGAATGTCGACCGTCTAATGGGGCCGCGGGGATACATGTATGGCCGGGGCTTGAAAGGCCACTCGGAGACGTCCACTCTGAGCTCACAGCCGTCCATTGATGAGGTGCGACAGCAGATGCACCTGCTGCTGGAGGAGGCATTCAGCCTGGCTTCAGGGGGTCAGTCCACATCCGGAAGGCACTCTCATCACCACCACCAGCCTCCTGACCACTACAGCCAGGCGCCGCCTCCCCTCCCCTATGCAGACGTGGTGACCAGCGCCCCGGGTACGATGAGCTGCGGACGGGGAGGCCTGCAGTGGGTGCCGTCTTATGGCGCAGAAGTGTATCAGTGCAGCCTGCCCAAACCGGTAAGAGGGATGAGATTATTTTCACCCCTCTTAAGAACTGTGTTAGAGTTTATGTAACCTTAAATGCCTTTCACTATCTGTTTAAGGCCTTTCACTTCACCCAGCTCCCTGAGATGGCTGTGGGCTCTCCTCCCCCTTTACCGCCTCGCACTGGACCTCCTCCTGGGACCTCCTTAAGACGGTAAGGCTGGATAGGTCTCAAACACACACACAACACACACACACACACACACACACAGATACAGGCATACACACACTGTGTCCACACACACACACAGATACAGGCATACACACACTGTGTCCATCGCATCCCAAAGTCCATCAGATATTCCACATTTATTCACATTCAAATTCATATTCAGGGACGAGATATTCACTTGGTAATGTGCTGTGGCCAGGGTGATTTTAGGCCTTGTATAAATTTGAATATTGAACTAGTGCATTGGGAGCTGGCAAGAATGTTAATGAGGTTCTCACTTTTTCTATATGGTGTGTGTCTGCCATCTAGTGGTGCTGGCTGAGTATTTCAGGAGCGCTTCTGTTTATTTCTCTCCAATCTCTGTTAGTTCCACTTCTGACTTGGGGCCTAAGGGAAGGAGCTCAGAGACATCTGTCACTGAAATGCAGAGTCAACACGACAACAACCCATATGGGCCAACTACTAGAGCAGCACTTCCATCTATCACTGCAGAGCAGCCTGTGTCCAACTACTCAGGTAAACATATGAGAAGATGACATTGCAAAAGAAACCCATAATGTGCTTTTGTTCAGTGAATGTCAGTTTCTCTTTTTCTCCCGTGTAGGAAACCCAATAACAGCTGTCTACGCCATCCCAGCCACCAGGCCTGGTTACTCAGAATACTTTGTCTCCACACCACCCACCTCCTACCACAGTCCCTCCTGGATGTCTTATCCACCTGAACCTGAGGATGTGCCGCCACAGTGGGCAGACTCTGTAAGGAGGCCCGTTTTGCTTGCTCAGAAAAGTATTTAATCCCAAAAACCAATGGATGATTAAAAATCATCGAAGATATGATGTTTTTTTTAAAACTTTAAATCAATTGTTGTTGTGTGGCTTAACAGTAAAATTTATATAAAGGCAGCAACAACACGGCCCCCTGTAATCTTTAAGGCAGTATTATGTAGAAATTGGCATTTTGTGCAATTTGACACCCCCCACAGTTTGTCATCAAACCCCAGGTCTGTAACAACTATTCAGACGTAATGTAGGTGCTCACGACAAACAAAACTCATTATATCATAACAATGTTATGTGTCAATAACTCGTTTGTTGAAGTAAACATGTGTTTAACGCTGTGATCGAGCCCTCTCACTGAAGTTACATAGTGCAGAAACAAGCGATAGGGGGGCGGAGTGGCTGAAACAGAGACACCATTCACCCTGTTACAAGACACTGTAGCATTAAAATGATTTTGAAGTGGTTATTTTAAAGTTTTAAGTGTGACCTGGAAACAGACAGCAGCTTCCTGCCACAGGCTCTCGCACTGAACAGCATTTATTTTCGAGGCTGTGAGAGCAATACGTTCTTAAAAAAGATCAATCCCAAATCAAATAGGTAGACTGTGTTAGGTCGTTAAAATCAAGAGTAATGTGTTCTCCTTTTCTGGTTTTGTTTGTAGTCTCGCTGCTGCATTTTGCATAATTTGGAGTCTATTAATTTTCTGATTTTAAATGTTAAAAGACCATTACGACAGTCCCACTGTGGGAAAATGAAAGTTCATTTGATAGTTTGAGTGTGATTACAACTCAGCATTGATTGTATTCTGGCAGTGTTTCTGATTATTTATACAGAACATTATACATGTACCAATGGAACACAAACTAGTAAAACTGTAAAAAGAAATGTTGTAATTGTTGGGGGAGTGTTAAAATATCCCAGTACATCTCACTTTTGCACCGTCATTGATTCCAAGAGTCTTTTTGTGCTCACGCTCTTATCTACCCGCGAAAAGGACAGTAGACAAAACTCTCTAAGCATCCTCCGACCCTCTTCTCTGTTTTTCATTCAAACAAACAGTTTCCATTCGTTCTGTCAGATGTGTTATAACCCATGTGACCCCTCCCCTCCGTCCTTCCCTTCCCCCTGCACAGGACTCTCCTTGTCTGTATGGAATGCTCTGTTGTTTTTTGCCCTTGTCTGTTTGCCTGTTTCAACCAGATGCCTTCATGCAGTGTCTTTTTGCAGAACCAGTGTCATTTAGAAACCATTTGCTGATCTGAATTTATGGCTGGCGTTGAGTGGACACAGCAAAATACCGGGGTAGTTGAGCAAATTTTTTTTGGATTCACTTTTAAAAAAAAACTTTTTTTGGTCATTTCTTGTGGTGTTAATTCTGAACCCTCTGAATATTTTGTAGCAGCATTCAGAAGTAGTCCATTTTGGAGTTCAAACACTGTTTGAACCAAAAATCCATTTTAGTATCATGTACTCCTGCAGTAGATATCCACCCTCATTACGTTCCCTCTTATTTTGGATTATTTACCATGATTTTCCCAGATACAGTTGTGTATTTTTCCCCCTTTTCACCCATTTAGTTTTTTCTAAAATAGTGGTGCAAGAGAAAATGTTCACTCAGCCAAATAATAACATATTGCACATATAGTATCCTTCAGATGATCTAATTGGCAGCCATTATTTTTGTGGGTAGAAACAATATGACTTTACAATTGACAGATTTCATATCTACCCTGTTTTCCAGTTGCCCCTGCCTGGGTATGTCGAGGCTTTTCCTCATCCTCGCTACCCACAGGGGAGCCCCACCAGGCTGCCTCTGCAGTATAACCCGGCACTGGAGCAGCCACCCACTGCCCCTAGCACAGCATCCCAGCAAAGTCTGCCCCAGGTGGTGAAGGACATGGACAGCATGCCCCTGAGCAGCCTCTCCACCTCTGCACTCGTGCAGGCCATCCGGCAGGAGGTGGCCAAGCTGGCGAAGAAGCAGAACGACGTGTTTGAGTTCTAGTTTTTATTCTGCCCCCTTGTGTGCAGGAGATTGTTAACTGTGGATTGGTCCTCAACTGAGGCACACAAAGGCAGTGCTCTTCAGACTGATTTTTGATGTTTGTACTGTAAAACGGACCGATCTTCTTTACCCACTGATAGATTTTCTTTTCACCCGCCATTGGTGGTTTGCAGCTCCTGACATAAAGGAACACAAACATTTTTCTTTTTGTTTTTTTTTAAGAAAAAAACACATCCTCTATTGATGATGTCCCAAGTAAGTACATGCATCTCTTCTTTGTAGATATGTCTATAGGATACGCTAAATATGGACTACGTAATCTTTTTCCACGATTAGACATTTTGTTGTGAATCAGCATCAACTGAGAGGAGAGAAAAAGTAGCATCATCGTCTGTACTGAGAGGACCAAATGCTTCCTGTCAGATGGTTCAGTATAAAACACAGTGTATATGAGCATGTACAGTATTAGGACATCATGTATCTTGTCTCCTTTTACAGACCATTAGCTTTAACAAAATGAGCTACATCAACATCAGGTAATTCAAGCATCCACACCATATCAACGAACCACATCTCTCTTAACAAAGTTCAAGTTTAACACTGACTGTCCTTGGCTTACAGATCATTATTAGAGACAAAAACTGTAGTTTCTATTAATTGACAAATTGACTAATTACAGTACAAACAATACATATCTGCCTTTTTAGTTTAACCCATTCAACGTTAATCAAAAATGAGCAATTTGAAAGACATGGCCAGAATTAGGTGTAAAACCTGTCCTGCCTATACCACTTTCAACAGGCAAGAAACGACAGTCCAGTAGCCCATGTAAAACTTAACCAACTTACAAAATGTAAAAAAACTAGCATTTGAATTTCATCAACACAGTCTTGGTTTGTCTTTTCAACTCTGGTTTGTTCAAATTGAATCCTCAATTCACAGAGAAAGATGTGAAAACATTCTGTCTGTGTCTTGTCGACCCAGGGTCCTAGTGTTGGTCAGAGCAGCTGTAAATCACCTCCATACTGTATCCCCTGTTGACCTCTGTCAGTCTCGTAAACTGTTCATTCTCATGTCAGGCTGCCAAATCCAGTTGAGCTGGTCCAAATCATCCTGTGACCCAAGTCCTGTTCCAGACACCCCCTACAACAGCTGGCTAATAGCTAATGGTAGCAGGTTACACCTAAGGATAACAGAGAGCAGCAGCTGTTGGTTACGCTGGTGATACGCTGTCACCCATGTTTTTGGAGATGCCTTCGAATTCTGGCCATATTCTAGAAATAACACCTTTAAGCTGCATCTGTTATGATGCAACATATGGTAGATAATTTTGCCTTGATATACCTGAGACAGAGGGAAGCATTTATCCTTGACTGATGATGATTGACTTGGGTGACCGAATAGATGATTATTATAATACTCTATAATACTATATTACAGCTGTTAAGTACTGAAACCACAAACTTTGGCTTAACTTTAGTTTAGTTATTTTCAAAAACTCACATGGGAAAACTTTGAAGGTGGCGGGACATAAAAGAGTTGTAGTTTTATACTGAAATCACTGGTTATAAGATGCACAGATGATTTAATGCACATTCAACCCCAAAAACTTTGTCACAAAACAATTATTTTTGTCGCAGTCCCACAATTTCCTGTAAACTTAAACCATACAAAAGGTGAATCAATTATTTGTTTACTGGCCTCAAGACATCTTAATGGTCTCAATGGGTGCATTTCATGAGTACTATACAAAGTGTAAACTAATGACAGGTCTTACATCAGTACTCCTTTTTTGGAAGTTATAAGTGCACAATCTGTGATGTCTTTGCGTAACATTGTGAATGCCTGAGCGTCGACTCAGAGTGAGTGTGCAGTACAGTTCAGCACTTGTCATTTTCCAAGTGCTGAAGCACTTTGTTCAGTCTGAACATATCAATGTACCCCGGAGTCATCCAGTCTGTTGTGGTGCAAATGGCGTATGTGCTGAGGGAGACATTGACCTTAAAAAAAAAAATCTAATTTCACAATCAGTAACTTTAATTTGATGAATGGCTCTTCACGTAATCAAGCGTTATGATATTAAAATCATCCCGACAGTACATGAGTGTATGACAGGGCACCGTAACGAGCTTCCACCGACCAAAGACGTCATAAAAAACGGAGTGGATTAAACAAAAGACTACAGACATAAACAAAAGCAAAGACTCCTCCCGACTTCATGTAAAGTACAAAGTAAAGACACAAGTGAAGCTGTTAAAAAAAGACATTTGATAGATGGAATAAGGAGAAACCTGCATGCTTGAATTATTCCATTCTTTCGAAGGAAAGATGCCATCTTAATTTGAAATAGACAGAGACCACCATACCAGGACAGTGCACAAAAAAACTCTGAATTACTCCATTAATCTCTTGTGAAACAAAATCATTGCACATGTGAAAGCAAACTCATATTTCACTGTGGCATAAAAGCCGTTAGTAGGTTACTATGAGGCGCGGGGTTGCTCGGGGATTGGAAAGCGGGGATGAATGCTTGTAGGCCTATAGCAGTGGTGCTGCAATATATTTGCATTAACATTCGGATGCTATAGCTTACCTACTTTTACTCTGTTATTGCAAAATCACACTGAATGCTTTGCCGATTTACTATAATCAACGCTGTCGTGAGGAAGATGCCAGTTTGTGACGTGAGAAAGAGAACTTTTCAGTAAAAATGCCTTTAAATCCTTTATTTCCTGTCGTGCTGTCGCAGCAGTCCTCGATGAGTTCAGCCTTTTTGCGTTCTGACTTGTGAGCAAACCCCTCCCTCTCTTCTTTTATACTCATGCCTGTTGGTGTGTAAGTAGGTTTAAGGAAATACTGTATGTCTTAAACTCAACAAGAACTTGCTTGTTTTTTTTTCTTCCCAAGATTCCTTTTACCCATTCTTCAGAGGAGCACTTAATGTCTTAAGAACTGTAATAAATGCAGTGGAACCATTTTTTGTGTATACCGGAAGTGAACACCTTTCTATACTCTCATGCTGGAAAAACTTAGCGTTATCAAATAAAAAAAAAGGGGTTTTAGGTGGTTTTGTTGGTTTAGACAAACGACAAGTATTTATTCTATAAAATGAAATATGAAGTGAGCTGAATCTATGAAAAATCAATGTCTTTTTTGTCTTCCTGACAGGTTTTCTCATTTCCTTTTCATCTGCTTGATCTTGTTATATTTGATGTTCCTCAGAGATTGATCTGACAGAGACCTTGAGACAGATGGAGAATGAAAGAAATATTAGCCAACATGATTAAAATCAAATAAAAGATTTTATTAGAAGAATAAATCTTCAATCTGTGTCTTCAATACCTCTCACTTTCTGCACATCATGAGCAATATCAGAAGAGCTGAAGCAGCTGTTGCACTGATTCTCTTCGACAGTCCTCTCTGGTACTTCAGTGTGCTATTTTCTTGTCATCTTATAAATAATTAGTGGTATGAGTGATAATTATTACCACCTACATCCACCAGAGACGTCAAAGATCTTTTGTATCACAATTCAAACCGCATACAATCCACCGATTACTCTCTTTCTCCACTAGTCATGTGTGAGCGTGAAGGCATTGGGAGGGCTGTCAAACGAGCTGCTGTCAGCCGTGATCACGCAGCTTTTATCATTCGCTAATGCAACATCGAGACAGCTGAGACACAATACACACAGATATTTATGTCTTTTGGTGCACTGTGAAGAAATATAGAGGAAATCGTTTACTCATCTAAGACTTTATCAGTAATAAAAAGATGTATTTTGATCACTCAGTGTCTGTAATCACTCAGCCAGCGCTACATTGTTTGGATGAAGGAGAACTGGTAGACACCTGCCCTCTTCCAGGTCACCACGGTTGAGAGGAGGTTGTGTGGCTCTGGCATCACTTGGTGATGTCTAGGCCTGCTCAGTCGACTCCATTGCCCGTCTGTCCGTCCTGGGAGATCCCTCCTCTGTGGCTCTTCCTGAGGTGTCTCCCATCATCTTTTTTCCCCCATGTAAGATTTTCTCTCCCACAACATGGCAAGTTTTTTTCTCACTCGTATTGAGCGTCATTCACTGTACAGACTGTAAGGGGGACAGATTTTTTTTTTTTTGTGTGAGCTGTTCAAACCCCTGGATGACAACAAGCATCTCTGGCTGCTCATAACTATCTTGTCTCCTCGTGTCTCACAAATACTTAATTATTTTGGAGCCACTGTCTAGACTCTTCTTAGCCTTTGGCTCCATCTGAATGCTGAATAAGATAATTAAATTCAAATCTTCCTAACTCACATTACAACATATCCTCCTCTCATAGTTCACAAATTAAAATGTCTCCAACATCTATGAATTTAAATATTATTTCGAGGGCTCGAGTCCAGTTTCTGACTGTACTGTAGTGTCTCCCTCAGTGCTCTTACCGTGGATGTGGATGTTGTCACAACACGTACGAATCTGGCCCTGTTCTTTGAATTAATTCCTCGAGATTACTTCTGGCTTCCGTGCCCTCTTACAAAGACCGACTCTGACTCAGTTAGCACTCTGTCCCGGGCGGTGTTTGTCTTTCCTGATTCCATTCACCCTTTCCAGTTAGTGAAGGATGCACCCGGCTTTGCTCTGTCCTTGTCCTCCAGTTCATTAGCAGCTCAGCGGGAGTGGTCCAGTGGCTCTCGAATGGGTTCATATTTCAGCAGACACCCAGTAAACTTTGTTTCAAAGCCCCTGCCCTCCTTCATCTTCCTGATACCGTCATGATGCCTACTTGCAGTTGTCACATGCTTGATGCCGGTCTGCTGACAGGAGACAGCAGGGACCGAGCGTGTGGTGAAGATTGTCCTCAATTCTTCTAATGTGATGTGTGACTGTCAAATCATAGACTGCATTGGGTGCAGCTTCAATCTACTCCAATACAGGAAACCACATGAGGTCTAATGGTTGATTCGGCCACTCCCATGGATGTAGTGTTGGTGATGTTGGTCTATCTTTCTGCCATTTTCTTGCTGCCTTTATCCTTCTCAAAATCTCAATGAATTATTGTTGTTTGGCTGCAGTTTAGTTCGGTGACTGTAAGGGTGGCCCTCTTTGAAGAACTCACAGGCTCGATAATGGCGTCCTTTTTATGCTATGCCACTTTCAAAAACTCATATTGTGTCGTGCTAAATGTTGTTGTGGCAGCATTTGTGGTGTGGAACTGACCCTCAGGTCTGGCCCAGTAGCCTATAACAAATTCCTTCCATGCACATTTGGACCTTATCTTTAACCACGAGCTCCGCCAGCCGCTCTGTTTGCCCCTTAAAGCAGCCCTCTCTCTAATTTAAGTGTACATCGTCTATCTTGTGTGTTGAAATAAGTCATATTTCGATATTTTTCAGCTGTCGTAAGGAATCCAAATAGCAAGCGCATTGCATCAAGACTGCCGACACGACATACAGAATAATGACTCAGAGTGCCATCCTCATGTGACTGACGCCATAGCTGCTGACAAGTATTAGCTTTTTAAAAAAAACCTCTACAGCTGACTTTAGGTATTTACTTTCTACACCCTCGCTCCATTTATTTGACAGCTGAGCCACAGAGAAATATATGAATGTCAAGCCAGATATCAAAATGCATTCCCATGTATACTGTTAACAGTTCAATGTGAGGAGCACATTCAGACTGTCTCTATATGTGTGTACTCTATTTACCCCACACTCTACAGTTTGCCAGGACCTGCACTCCGGGAAAAAAAAACCTAAAAAATGTGAACATCTATAAGCGTATGAAGGTAAGCTGATGGTGATATTTGAAAAACTCCTTGTGCACTCAGCACCCACATGTCAACTGAGTTCCTAATTTTGCTGACCATTGTTTTGGAAAGTCTCATTAGTACGTAAGTCATTTTACCAAATGTTGTTAAAAGGACTTTTCCCTCGACCTTCTTAGACTTGTTTTCATTAGAGGTATTTTCCTAAAGCGGGTGTAGAAAACAAAGAGGGAGTCATTATTCTTTACTAAATCTGAGAGGCATTCAGAAAAAGCCACCCACAGACTATGCATTGTAATACCCAGATGCTTCAATAGGCCTCCTGGATATTTTAATGGATTCCTACTCAGATTAAATGATGGGGAATCACTTTATCTACACAAATACATTGACAATTTTTGTTTTCTGTCTCGTGTTGACAGCACTGATGACAGAATCTCTCATCTAAACCTTTTCTGTGTGTGCGTGCCTGTTTGTGTCTCTGGGTAGTAAATCTGTAGTTCAGCATTTTCCCACCAGGGCTCAGCCTAAAGCCATACAAACAAATGTTTTTCTTTCAGCGAGGGAAAGCGTATCCTTATCTTCAAGGCAAATTAACCGAGTCAGAGGACGGTTAATTTGATTTTACTGTGCATTCACTGGGAGCACAGACTTTGCATGAAATATTGCGTGGTGCAGACAAAAAAGAAGCAGGAAGATAGACAGTATTGTGTGGTATAGTTTAGTACAGGAGTTTTTGAAGTGAGCATTGTTTATTCGGCTGTGTGTATGGATTTGTGAGTCAAAGATTTGACAAAGTGGTCTATGAAAATGCACTATATTAAAAGGGATACAGCAGTGGTAAACATAGATACTGCTAATTAATCAGGGGTAAACAGTAAAAGGTAATCTAATCAGGGGTTAAACCTTTGCAATCATGGGGTTGATGTCAACGCAATCACCCAAATTAATGTTGGCAATGTACGTTTCTGCAAACGCATATGTTGCAACTTTAAACATTTTGTCTTGTAACATAACTGTGCTTACATTATTAGGTCTAGGCAAAAAAAAGAAAATTAATAAAACGTAGGGGTCACTGGTGGACTGAGGATAAAATGCTGCGAAAGTGCCCTCTCGAATGCCCCGATAGTAGAAAAAACATGATAAAGTGCCCTGAGTCCGCCACTGGTTATGGTTCGGAAAAAGATCTTGTTTTGGCTAAAACTACTTATTTTGGTAGTTTAAGGTCTCCCTAAAAATATCCAGCGTTATCACACTTACAAATGTTGAAACAAAGAAGCAGCCTTTTCGCCTGGAACTCCACCACTGTCCCCCCCAACTCCCGATATACAAAAGGCAGATCATAAACAGGTAATGTAAACGTAATATGACACATTCTGTAGAAAAATCAGCATAGTCTAAATATAAATGTATAAGTGGTTTGCAGAAACATTAAATGACAACAGTTTATCCTGGTGACTGGGCTGCTTTTGTATAGACATCACTATATATCCGAGCTAATATCTCTAGGTTACTGTAATTGTTATAATGACTCCATTGATGAACTTTCAGATCTATTTTTTTTTCAGATTTGCCTGTGTATAATTCATTTTCTACAAAAAAAATGAAGGAATTATTGTGAGAAAGTAACTCATGACATGAATAGTGCACTACATGCCAAACTGGAGGGGGTGATGGAATAATAATTACCAATGATAATACCCTGAACACTTAATATAGTCAAGCAGCTTGACTCATGCTGAATGCACAAAGTTCGCCATTATCCTCCAAAACACAAAGAGTTTTTTTTTTCGAAATTGTAACCCTCATGAACTTCGCCTCTATATCCGTCTCTAATTGTGTTGCCATTTCTTCACATCATATTCAGTTCCACGTTGTAACGTGGGTTTATCAGTATAATGATGCACCCTCAAAGTATTATTCCTCAAAAAAGAAAAGGGAGAGCAAAACAAAATGTTCCCATCTGATATTTTTGTCTGTCGTCAAGTGAAATGTCTGTAGTTTGCACCCCTCCACTTGTTTACACACTCAACTGGTTGAGCGCCACTTATATCTGTCTCCTGAAGACATGTCCCCGTTTTAATTCATCGATGTGTACAGTACTTGTTAAACTCTCTCAGGTGGAGTGTAGATATTAGAGCCTAATTTGGCAGCTGTAATTAGATGTGTTCTAATGCTGAAGGTCCATTATCTCTAATAAAGGCTACTTAAAGTAATTATAGTGCAGCCGTCTTGAGCAGACATCAGTGCAGAGATTAGATAATTACCACAATGGCCAGTGCAAGGACAGGTCAAGGGAGGAAAACTGACTTGAAAGCAACTGAGTGGACAATTCTATGATGTTCCCGTCCTCTGATAGACTTTTACGTCACTCTCAAACTGGGTTTAGAAGGCGTGTTGATGGGAAGTCTGGGGAATTAGACGAGATGGTGAAATGAAGCGTTGCCGCAGATTCCCGGAGTCAGAGGGCCTTGATGAGACAAATGATAGATGACTTCACCCTGAAATGATCTCATCCAGAAAGATAACATTTTTCTTCTTCTATCCATATCATTTGACATGGATGGAAATGACACATTGTTTTCCGCTGACTGAACTCTCTACCAGTGGTGCAATTTCTAATATGAGAACTCAGTGGGAGGTGGACTGAGAGTCAGACTCCAAACCAGACCGACCGAGTCTCATTAACTGAGGCGCCTCTGAACTGCTCTCATCCACGGAAGGAGCAGAAACATTAAAACCATCTCATCGCCTGTCGTTGCCTCTGCAGCCTCAAATGAGTCACGCGTGTGCGGTAAATAAAAAAAGCTTTTCGCAACTTTTTTTCTCTGTGCCTTTTCTCAGCGCAGTTGAGCTCTAAATAGACACACCTTAAGGGTTTTCGCAACAGCAGTTTCTGTGTGGTGCGGCCTGATATTTCACGTAATTCTATTGATTATTTCTCTGCCTACTCCCCGTTGGTGCATCGCAGCAAATTCCAGTCCACCGAAAGTCGTCCACCTCCTCGAGAAAAAGAAAAAAAGAAAAAGATCAGACAGCTGCTTTGACCTGGTTAGTGTGAGTGTGAAAACTCTGTGAAGACTGAGAAAACTGCATGCCCCTGCTCAGCCTTCCTCCTCACACATGTGTTGTACTGCCTGTTTGAAGACACTAGGGGATGTCCAAGATACTTAACGGTGCAGATACAGCATCACCTCAGTGCCACCTTGCTGCTGAAAGGCAGACAGTTAGGGGCTTTTTTTTTTTTCCATCAGTGCACTGATAAAATGTACCTCACAAAATCAATGCTACATATTTAGGCTCTGATTTGAGTTGTGGCGCATGGACGGCTTTCCCAAAGAATATATTGTTAACCAAATGAGCTCACAACAATTGTTTTCTGACTGGTTCATAGATTGCAGTTAAGCCTTTTAATCTCACTGTGAAATTACCCTTTTGATGAAGACCTTTGTAACCAGTTTTCTCTCGCTCGGTTGTTTTGTTACACTGCGAATTGAAAGCAGACTCTGAATGTAATTTAAAGGCATTAAGTAACAAAAGGGCACTCTCTCCTAGTGAAGTGATGGGTGTTTACTGCATTAATGCTAGAGGACAAGACAGTAAACAAATTAACACTTGAGCATTTTTCTCAGCAGATTCTCTCATGAAGCTCAACGATAACCAAGGCTTGGAGTAATACAGTCTGTTGTTTTTGCTTAATAATACTGATTGAGTGTTAGGGAATACGAGTTCCTGGTAATTCATGGGAATAATTACTCAGATTTGTCGTTTGAGCACCACAAACTAATCTCCCTGTTATTTCAGTCGGAATGTGTGTGCCTGCAGAAGTCTCCTCAGTGGATATCTATAAACCAAAGCCAAGTCTGCATGACTCGCGGTACCGCGGCGGGTAAAAGAATAAAGCCTACTTTTGCAGTTTTGTTTGAGCGGTTGCTTAACGCCTGATTCATTTCTGATGCTGACGCTGCTGCACTCAGGTCAGCTATTAAAAAATACCTCACTACCCTCCATCAGAATACTGGAAAAATTCAGTCATTATCTTCTCACCACCCCTATGCCGATGAAAACGTTTTTCCATCGGCATTTTTTCGTAGTCCACCGAACATTTCTGGAGCCTCACAGGAAAACTGTGTTGCAGGAATTGTACTGATCAACTGAAGAAAAAAGGGGACTTGTAATGAAATATAAAACAGCTTGGAAACAAATGTAGCTCGCCGGCGAAATTCGAGCCTCCAGAAGCCTAGAGATCCCAAATGGATTTTTCTGAAGACATCATTTACACCCTTTGTTGAGCCAAAGTTTTCACTGTAGCTGCTAAACTAAGGTGTTAAAGTGGGCGCTGAAGCTTGATCGGCACGTCAAGGGTGTATATAACATCCTTTGGAATCAGTTTGGGATCTCAGCGCTTCCAGAGACTTCATCTACGCCACATGGAGACATTTTATGTTTTTTTTCCCTTGTTATTTATGTTTTAAGTCCCCATCAATTCAGTGAATGCTGCAACGCCGTTTTGCTGTGAAGCTCCAGGAAGGTTTTGGGGGACTACGAATTTTCCTTTTTGGGTGAACCTGTCCTTTACACAAGTGGATTGAAGGCGTAAACAAATAAATGTGCAGCTAGTGCAATGCAATCTGTGCATCAGTGCTGACTACAGAGAGAAGACTGATCTCTTGAATGTTGGTATTATTACTGCGTGGCTGAAAGAATGCACTTGGAGGACACACCTCCCAAATCTCTCAAGAATGCATAGCATAAAGCAAGTCAATTGGTTCATTTATTCCCCATTTGGAGGCTGGCCCAAAATCAATGAAAACATACAAGAAGAAAAAAGAAACAGTCACACGAGGGTCTCTGAGCAACCCCCCTGGGACTGTTTACCAATGTGCGGCCCGGAGAAACAAAAGGCGAAGCTTTATTCAGCATTGATTCACGGTGGTTGTAATAGACACCAGTGGCAGTTTGAAACCACTCTGGCAATATAATCCACTTCCCCTCGCCCATTTGGAGGTTTGGTATGTTGCAGGCACTCAACTTGCTGAATACACAAATTCTGTTTGTTGTGAGCACAACAGGCTATTAACAGAAATGCTGAATGCCTCCTTTAAAGGCTCACTTGTGCGAGTTCATATGGAGTATACAATTTTTTATATGTGTTGTTCTGTACGACATTTTTTTTTATTTCTCTGCAAGTCCATTATGTGCATCCTCCACTTGATGTGATACAGTAAGTCAGTCCAGACAATACAGCATCATTTATTCACTTTCGTGTATATGAATCACTTTTGTTTCAATTACAGGTGAAGTAGTATAAAACCAGGCTGATTGTTAACTCACTTAAAATCCTCTAACAAGGAAGTTATGTTTTCACCTGTGTCCGTTTGTTGGTTGGTTGGTTTGTGTGCAGGATTACACAAAAAACTGCTGAAAAGATTTCCACGAAACTTGGAGGGAGGATGGGTCTGATTCCAGAACAGACCCCTTCTGGTGTGGATCAGGATAAAGTGACAAATCCATTTTTTTGCCATTTTCTCTAATTTCGTGGGATGTAACGCATAGATCTTGATTAAAAAATAGTTAAAATATGTTTTCTATTTGATACTGGATTAGGCTTGACTAAATTAAAGTGGACTGTTGGGCCTCTGTGGAGGCATGTGCTCTACTGAGTGCCATTCTTATTTCATTTTAATTTTGTTGGCAACCGGCCAAAGTGGTTATGACACCCAAGGAACGTGTCCAGTCCAAAAGAAATGCCAGCTCACTGTAGCTCAGGCGAAGCACTGAGTGGGAGCTGATTAGCTGTTAAATATGTACAGGTGTGTGCACACACACTCATACACGTATCTCTCGATCTTGCGACCACGACAGAAAAAGTGAACTCCACCACTACTGCTTCAGTGCCCCTTTGCTCTGTCAAAGAGCTGATGAGGCAAAGCCTCTGAACTTTTAGGATGCCAGTTAAACCCACTCTCCAACGCTATCTGTGGGATGAGGGCCTCCAGTGTCTGATTTGGCTTAAGAGAAAGTGAGACAGCTGTAGCCTATGAGCTCGGATGTGTTATACAGCTCCTGCTGCTGCAGCTATAACGTGACGGTCCTTTAATTCAGATCCCTGGTCTAAACCTTTCTCCTGCATGTGCTTCTCCTCTTTACAGCCTGTGCCTGCTCTGGGATTTTGACTCTCTGACCAAACTGCAAACACTAATGAATAAGAGAAGTTGTTCTTTGAAATCGTATAATAAAAAGCAATAATTTGTGTATGTTTATATAATAATTTGTAGTTTAGTTTAGGCACAGATCTATAGTTTATGGACCAATGCGGTATAATTTTGGATTAAATTTAGAACTAGGTTGGAAGCTATGTGGCCAGTAGCAGACTTGTTCCTCCTTTGTAACTTGGCCTTTATATTACAACTCTGTCCCAGTTCTAATTGAAAGCATCTCATAGCTGGACGGGATATGAAGGGCTCTGGCTGGAGCAGAGAATCTGGCAAAGCTTAGCTCTTTTATTTGGATTAATATGCCCAACACCTGTCTTTGGGGAAATTAATGGGTGTTATTGTAAGCAGCTTTCTTTCTTCTTCAAACCTTTTTCTGCTGATTTCTTACTTTCTTGACCCCTTCTGCCAGCTCTCTCATCCTCTTTCTGTTGTCCTTCCCATACTTCCCCCTCTGTAGATTAATTGCTCGGTGATACCGTATGTTAAGGACTGCTGCGAGTCTCCATACCCAGCTGTTTGAAAGCAGAGTAGTCAGCAGGATTCTGCTGCTTGGTCCTTACTTGCCTCTTCTGATGCACTCCCTCGTCAGTTTTCCAGGTCTCCTTCAAGTTTCCTTATCTTGTCCTTCACCCCTTTCACTCATCTGCCTGCCCTCAGCGGAATTTTCCCTGTCGGCACTTCATGATGTGGCCAATTTTGGTTTTATCATTGCCATTTCTGTTGCAGGCACGACCATTCTTATGTGTTTTATGGTGGCCTGATATATGGAGCTCAGATTATATTGAATAACACATATTTTCAACCTTATTTGGTAACCATGTATGGGCTTTTGCATGACCCCATTTGCCTTCTGAAAGTTACTATCTTTCATTGTCATGTTATTGGTTTTCACATTGGGTGTTTCCTGTTTTTATTTTGTGTTGTACATGAGTTCATCCTCATGTGTCTTGTCGCGGCTTTCCACTTCCTGTCTTTGTCTCTTTCCTGCCATTTTACTATGTGCACTAGTGTTTAATTTGTGAATTAGTCCCTGTTTATTTAGGCCTATGCTTTTTACCTGACCCTCCCAGCTTTGCGCGTCTGAACATGCTCTTTTGCTATTTTGGAAACTCTTGTTCCAAAAATAGCTTGTTTACATTTGTTTCTGAAGACATTTTAGGCGATAAATAAGCAATGCCGTTGCAGAATCTGTCGTATCTTGATTTTGACAATTTTGTAGATGTTTACAAAATTGTCTGTGTGATGTTTGTTACCGGAGGTGTTGCGTCTGATACATAGTGGCGAGAATTGAACATTATACAAATAAGGAGCAGGCAACAGGTCGCTGCCACAACGTGGGTTCTGTGTTCTCCGGTCATGTTTTGTTCCTGATGTCTCTGTGTTTGCTCCACATGTTCTATACCCTTGTGTTTTTTTTATTCCTGAATGGGTTCTATGAGTTTTATCCTGTTTTGTACTTTATTTCGCTCTTGTTATGGCCCTTTCCGTTGCCTGGAGTTTGATTTTTGGACTACAGCTCACATTGTTAAAGCTAACTTTTTGTTTCTTAATCTGACTGCCGTTGTGTCTTTATTTGGGTCCTCACCTTTTTGCCAGCCATAACATCATTAATATAAGAGTTAAAGATGTCTCGTCATTACCTGAGCTTAATTTCTCATGTGAGATCAAATTTCAATCTGGACTAATGAAGCTCGTAATCAGTTATTACTTGGTAGATTAACAAACACATCAGGTTCAGTAAAGTACTGCATGACTCACTGTCAGTCACCTGAACATGTCCTCTGTGTAAGCAAACAAACAGGAGAATAAGGGGTTACATGGTCATTGATACAAGAAGGAGCCAGGCTGAGTAGTGAAATAAACATGAGCAATGAAAGTAAATACATTCAATTGTAAAAGCCACAGGTAGCCAGTGCAATGAGGCGAGGAAAATGTGCTCATATTTCGTGTTTTGTTTTTGTTAGAACCCTAGCAGCAGTGTACTGCACACGTTGGAGGCGAATCTAGTGAAAATGTTCCTCATAGATGTCTGCTTAACTTAATGGCAACGAGTCAACCTTTACCATTGACTACTATTCAAATTTAATGTCTTATAATTTCAGGTCGACACCCTGCATGCATAATGTCATTTTGAACAAATTAACTTGCTAGCTGAACAGCTTTGCAGGAGGTATTCACAGAGATACAGTGTGTTACTGCTGCAAGGCAGCCAAGCAAGCAGCCGTTACAGCAGGTTCATGGTGCACTTGTAGTCTCACCTACCCAGGACACTTACCCATGCTGTGGCTTTTCTTACTGCTGCTGTCAAGAATAAGGAAGTGAAATGAGGGGAAGAAGGGAATGAGAGCCAGAGAGGCTTATTGAATACATAAATCACTTCCTGGATAGAGGGTATGTTGTTTCATTGCTAATGGATCTCTGCCACTGCTCCGTAAATCACAGTACACGCAACCAGACGTGGTACTACTCGGAGGCAGGACTCCTATGTAGGGAAAGAGAGATAGAATACATTACTCTGTTGCTTTCCATTTTGTGTTTTTCCCCTTTTCTCCCATACTCAGAGATCACAGAATTGCAAAACAAGCAGTATTTAGGTTACTGCTCTCAGCCCAGCCTCTCTCCTTTCTGGGTAAATGAGCACTTACTCAGCTCGGTCTGGATGGAAATAATCCCTGAAGTTGAGCAAAGTCACCAAAAGTTCACACCTGACCAGGAAAGCCATAATGAACCAGATTGTCACATATTTCCTTCACTGTAGAACATCCAGTTCATGTTATGTTTTCATGGAGAGCCTAAGTTTGTATTTTGAACAAAAAAAACCCGCATAGTTTAGTCTGTTTTTCCTCATTGAAGTCACAGTGGGTTGCTACTTTTGTATGCTAATGTAATCAAGGAGACCATGTAGAAGAATAGTAGGCTCATATTTGAACCAGAGCAGCTGAGGACTTAAAGCAACATTATGTAGAAATTGGTATTTTGTGCCATGTGTCACCCCCCTACAGTTTCTTACAGAGTGCAACAGCACTGTCACAAATACAAATCCCAGGTCTGTAACAACTTAACAGACATAATGTAGGTGCTAACTACAAACAAAATTCATTACGTCAATGTTATGTGTTGAAAACTTGTATCTTGAACTTGTAACGCTTTGATCCTATGCTCTCACTGAAGTCACACAGTGCAGAAACAAGTGATGGGGAGGCGGAGTGGCTGCGACAGAAACACAATTCACCCTATTACAAGACACTGTTGCATCGAGACGATCATGAGGCTGTTATTTTATGATAAAAAGTTACATAGTGTTGCTTCAAGCTCACCAAGAACACGACGTCTGTTTCAACACCCCCAGACTCCCGTACAAATCATGTGATTTTGAGTGAAGAGAACCTTAAAGAAAATGGCTGTGGCATATTCCAAACCATTTGAGCCTCATTGTTAATTTGGCACCCAGTGAGTGTGTTATTCACCTGCCATGTAAATCACTATGTGCCAAATTGTGACCTTTTTCTTGATCTGATGACTCTATTCTACTCTATTTTTCATGGGTGTCTGCAGTAAAAGATTTTGAGATAATGAGTCTGATTCAATCACATGTGCCTAGTTCCTGCCTGCTGCTTTTCAAGGGGTTGACGTTGATACTGACCCAATCTGTCTGCCTTCTGAGAGGGGTGACTTTGACTTTGTGCTCCTGACTCCTCATGCTGAACTAGCTTTACTGCAGCGATTGCTAAAACCCCTCAGCCAGAAAAAGGTTCATTAGAAGGGGGAGACAGTTAATGAACTCTGACCCCATGTCTTCAACTGACACGTAGCCGTCACTCACAACTTTCACTACTTAGCAGCCCTCTTCACCTTTGGTCATCACTCTTCCTATTCCTCGTGAAGACCATGGCTGGATATGAGGTGGCACTTCCTGAAATCGGCAGTGCAGACCTCTCTCAGATGAATAAAGGGAGAGGTGACCCTTAATCACGGTCTTTGGCTGCGAGGCATGTGTCCATTAAGGATGTATGAGTTGGGCTACCTCCGCAGCCTTCTGCAGAGAATCATAATGGCTTTTAACTTCAGTGAGATGTTATAGCTGTGGGAGAAATAGCAGGCGATTCTGTGCATGGCTATTTTCTAATCAAATGAGTTTGAGGTTGGTGCTGTGTTCAGTCTTTCAGGTGTGAAATGTTTTAAAATACATATTCACAAATCAGTCATTAAAATTAAATAAAATTTTTTTTAAACTACCGAAAACAATCTCAAACATTAATAATCTATTTTAAATGACTAAATCATGTTGTAGGCTGAATGTTACATATCTCATACTATTTAGGATGGACAAGATGCTTGTTTTATTCAAACTGAGCCGACTGAGGCTGTCGTTTATTTGACCTAGGAGGGTTTTTGTTATTCAGGTGGTATTTGTAATGATTCCGAGTCGAGTTAGCCAGAAAAACAAAGAGGGGAGCACAGAGAGCGTAGTCAAACGACCGTCAGAAAAAAGAAAAGTAATTTTTGCTGGACATTTTGCTAACCCTTGTCTACCACTGAGATTCTGTGACAGTACAGTGGCCCTGAACTGCAAATCAATATAGTAAATTGGAAAACAACAGAATATGTGAAAACACCAAATCAAAAATCACACCACAAAACAGAAAACGCAGCAACATCAACTTCTACAGTAAAGGAAAGACGACATTAACAAATTATACCGTATCCTGCTGTTATTATCTAGGTCTTTGCTTGACATATGAGCTTATGGTTTGTCTTTGGTAATGTCTGTTTTGCTTGTGGTACTGATACTGGTGGTTTATGAGCTGTAGTCTTCACAGGAAACACACTGCCCTGCTGCTGGTCCGCTCTCTCTCATGAGACCAGTGTCTCTGGCAACAGTGACGGCCAAAGAGATCAGTTTGTTTACTGGAGAAACGACAGCTAATAATCTGCTGTCAGACACCGATCTCCCTCCAGTGTAACCAGATATGTTTGATTGGCTTTTCAGCCCAATTTATCATAGGCCATGGGTGAGGCTGAGGATAGGAAGACTGATGTTTGACCATCATCACTGTACTTGGTATAAAATGTACCATAGAGTTATTATGTCAACGAACAAGGCTACTAGATTACATTTATTATTCAGAACATTCACAATAACCACTCAAAATCGACAGGGGTAGGCGAGTACAAAACGTAGAAAAGTTTCGACATTTTTTTGGAAGGCATGTGCACACTCACAGTATAACACCAAGTCAGTTAAAATTCAGGGAACTGCTCTCTACTTATCCTTCCTGACTGATTCTTCTCTAGTTTTGTCTCCTGCTAGTGTTCTTGTCACTACTGGCAGCATGAGGCGGTACCTGCAGCCCTATCAGGTTGCTCAGGAAGGCCAGCTACTCCAGGATGGCACATCCGTGCGTGCCATCACAAGAAGGTTTGCTGTGTCTCCCAGCACAGTCTCAAGCTGGACAAAGAAGTAGAAGGACATCTACACAGCAGCAGGAGCTATTTGTTTTTTTGTGTGAGGAGGAACAGGAGGAGCACTGCCAAAGCCCAATAATATGACCTCCAGCTGGCTACTGGTATACAAGTTTCTGACCAAACTGTCAGAAACAGACTCCATGAGGGTGGCCTGAGAGCCCGACATCCTCGAGCGGGACCTGTCCTCACAGCCCAGTACGCTGCCGCTCAATTGCCATTCGGTAGAAAACACCACAATTGGCAGGTGGCACCCCGTTCTCTTCACAGATCAGAGTAGGTTCACATTGGGCACATGTGACAGGCACGAAAGAGTCTGGAGACGCCATGGTGAATGTTATGCTGCCAGTAAAATCCTCTAGTATGATTGGTTTGGTGGTTGGTCAGTGATGGTCTGAGGTGGCATATCCCTTGAGGATAACACAGACCTCCATGTCATAACCAACGTAAGGTACCCTGGCTGCTGTTAGGTACCGGGATTAAATCCTCAGAGCAATTGTCAGACCTAACGTTGGTGCTGTAGGCCCTGGGTTCCTCCGGGTGCAGACAATGCCCGGCCTCATGCGGCCAGAATTTGTAGGCAGTTCCTGGATGATGAAGGCAGTGATGTCAGTGACTGGCCCTCTTGTTCCCTTGACCCAAATCCAATTGAGTACCTATGGGACGTTATGTATCATGCATCCCATTCCGCCAAGTACCGCCACAGATTGCCAGGAGCTCACTGATGCCCTGATCCAGGTCTGGGAGGAGGTCCCCAGGACACCATTGACCAACTCATCAGGAGCATGCCCAGATGTTTTCAGAAGCATTTACAGGCACGTGGGAGCCATACACACTACTGAGCCACATGATGAGTTGCCTTGATAAAATTCACACAAGTTGGATAAGCCTGTGATTTTACTTTTGTACTTTGCTAGTTGGTGTGATTTTGAATACAGCCTCCAATGGCTTGATGAATTTCGTTTCCACTGACTGTTATTCCTCGTTTTGTTCTCAACAAATGACACAATGTACATCAGTAAATATTTTCAACCTGAGTATTTTGTTCATCGAGATCTGATGTTTGATTTAAGTGTTATTTTTTTTGAGCAGCAGTGTATTTACTGTATATGTATGTTACGGGGAGACACACTCTGAAGGCTAATGGTCCTTTTACAAGGGAAAATGAGTTTTGAAAGGATAACCTTTAGTCCTGTTCTCGGTTTTCTACAATACCCTTACTTCAGCGAGATGGACTATGAATGGAGTTGGAGAGTGCAGCACAGTGAACCATCCCTGTCCACCGTAGATGTAGTGGCTCTCACTATTATTCTTGCCTCGAATGATGGTTCCCATTCTATGTTATTTGAATTTATTGAAAATGTAGCTTTGTACAATGAGATATCGACCCCTGTTGTGGTTAATTAAAACAGTACGTTTTACCTGCACTGTTGCTCTTTCAGAACACCCTTGGATTATTTGTAAAACTGCAGGCACCTTAGTCTTTAATTTATATAGACACAAAAGGTGTAAAAGAAATAATAGCCGACATTTCAGGCCTGTCAGAATGTGAGCCTGATTAGTTTAGCCTTTCCAAGGACACAGTACTGTTATCAGCTCTTTTCAGGGTTCTAGTTTTGTTTTCAGTGTGTGTGTGCATTCCAGTGTTTGTCACGATCACCAGACTGTGCGACTCTTAACTAGAAGAGAAATTACTCTGGAGATATTAATGTTGTTTTAGGTTTTTGCCCACACTGTATAGTGAACAACGTAGTAAACACGTTGTGATACTGTATAATTCAAAGTTAGGACTAAATGCATGGCGAACAAAAACTTAATGAATCATGATCATCGTTGCATCAAAACTAAAGTTTGGTTGTTGGAGTATGTCTCTGTGTGTAAACACGTGTACAGACTAGCAGATATGTGGTTTTCTTCTTCTATTTGTTTACAGCTTTATATATAATCATTATTATATTAAAAATAATAATGATACAAATCATATTTTTGTCTGTCAAATATGAGCGTATGTAGGAGCTGGACTGAATGTTAGACAGTAAAAATATATTTCAGAGTGCAGATTAAAGTGAGTAATTTTTTTATGAATGGACACAATATCAGATCATTTTACCTCAAGTATTTATTTAAAGGGAACTGCGCTGCCACTTGTTTGGTCTTCTAATAGAGTGACCCACCACACCTCTTTACCTTCACCTTATTTGGCCTCGTGCTGATTTTGTTGGAGGGCATAGCAGATGAGTGACTGCATATTACCCAGCAACCACAAGGGCCATTTCAAAGTTTTGATTACCAATCTAATGCCTGGGGAGCTAGATGGGTTTGGAGCTCAGTGCATGAATTAGTCTATTAGTCTTGAATTGAGTTTTTTATTAGATGTTTTCACAGCAAGGAGCACTGTGGTTTGACCTTCATCATGTCATCGCATTCCCTCCTCTGGTTTTTAGTCTACTTTAATTCACTCTATCCTATCCCCATGGATGGGGTACCAGCTTTTTACAGTCTAAACCAAGTATGCAAGGAAGAATGTAGGAAGATGCCATAGTAACTTTAACACTGAATGAACAGGGACTATTCTGTGGCAACACAATAGATGGCTTTTATGCAACTATTGTGCTGCAACCTTGACCTTATCTAGACACCTTTTGGCTGTCTAAAGTAACATACCCCTAGCATGCACTTTAAATGGGGAGGCTTGGCTGGTAACACATACATGTAGTTAGACTGTGGGTGTGCTAACTTAATTTAAAACGCTCATTTGAAAAAACAAACAAAAAACAACAACTTCCTGCACTCAGGAATTTCCCACCTGTTGAGTTCATATTCCAAAAAAATTAAGGCAACAATATTGACAGAGTTGGGATGTTCGACCTAAGCAGCATATAGGTCTCTTTTTTTCAACTTCAACAACTGTAATGTTAAACAATTAGCAACCTGAATAAGCTTTCACTAAATAGCCTTAGTTAGCAGCTGTTTAATTACAAGTCTTGAAGAGAACGCTGCAAGCTCAGCATTAATCTTCATCCTACTCGCCAAGATCTGTTGCCAGTTGTGGAAAACAAGGCTAATGTTAACTCTTTTGCCTCTACTTTTATCACTTATTTTCCTTGCTGTTGAACATGGTTTCTTGCCGGGAGCGACAGACGCAGAAAACGCCTTCGGAGTAGCGCTACCTCTTCATCCGATGTTGGACTGGGGCACAGTGGACACTACAGTGACTCACTATTGCATCTTAAAAAAGGTACAAAGTGGTGGTCTATTATGAGACAAGGCAGCCAAAGGGTAGCTGGTTAGCATGATAACTTCAGTAAATTTCTCTGCCACAGAACACATAGACGTCTGTGACATAATATCAAAACTGCTATTGTTCTACACTAATTCTAGTTAATTTATGACTGTTTTGAGCTTAAATTCTTACATGTAGCCCATATATGTAATTTTTTATACATTAATGGTGACATTTTGGGATAAAAGGTACACAAAAAGAGTATCCGATACATCTATTGGTAACTACTTAGTATGTTTGTTTCACTTTACTTGAAGTACGCAAAAATGATTCAGTAATTCAGTAATCGGTATGTTGACTGACATATAATTATGAACCAATCCTTATCGAAGGATTTATTAATATAGTATCTCCCAGTCTGTTCTCTAGAAAATCATCATTATTAACCATATTGTACTGAAATCATAGTTATTCAGGAATTACTCGTTAACCATCTAGTTGTTCCTCATTTGTTCCTCACTCACTCCTCAGTAACGACTGATATGTTTGTTTTCCTTATTGTTAAGTGTTGCCCCTTTGATGGAAAGAAAAGGAAAACAGTTCTTCACAGAAGAAAGACTGCACAGCTGATTGTACACGTGTGTGAAAAATACTGCTGAATTAAAATGCTATTAGCGCTTTAAATACGTCTATGGTACAGCCTGATGTTGACTCTGTGGACTTGATTGGAAAACAAGTGCTTAGTAATCCCTAATGTAAGTCCCCCTGGTCTTGTCTCTCTGATATTTGAGTAGCAAGGACCAATAGGGGCAAGATCTCTTGACGACCATGCTCTGTTGTCATTGTAGCCGAGTTGTGAGGCTGTACTGCAATCGCCATAAATGTGTCAGTTTTACCATTTTGTCGCTAATGTTAGTTTGCCCCGTAAGAAATGTGCTCCCATTGAAGAGGCAATTCTCCGCATGGCTGGCTCTCCCTCAGTTTCAGACACCCCTTCCGTCTTAACTGAACTAGAATGGGAGATAGCTGTGATCCCCTATGAACACATTATTTTCATCTCACACAAATTCTTTCCCTTTTTCCCCCTCTGTGCCTGTGAAAAAACATCTGAGCTTAACAGCGTTCCTGTCTGAATACTTCCAAAAAGCTTCTCCCAATCCACGATAGGTGGCCTCTTTCCATAGGCGGAGGAATGATTTGTAATTTCTGGAGAGCCTGCAGCTTGTAAATTGCAGTTCTATCACACCATCACACGTGCTGGTGAATACTGACAAGCCCGTATCTTTCACTCAAACAAACTGACGTTGCTGAAGGGGGGGGCAGAGGGTGTAGATATGAGAGATTTGTTGTACACTGTTGTGTCAAAAGTGACTGTGTCCTTGTGAAGCTCCTAAAAGGACTACCTATTAAATGTCATTGCCCTTTAATCATCCACAGCATCCTGGTGCAAGCTCTTTATGTGCTGTCACTTTCCATCCAGGGACAATGGACTGTTTTAAAGTCCCCTTCAGCCACCGTGTGAGCATATGGTCCTGAACAGTGAAATGTCGTATGGTGCCTCAACTGCTGCATGTGGTGCACTTAAAGCCGGGACCATGACGCAGGTTTTACTGGTGCACAAATGGACTCAACAAATGCACGCCCTCGCCCACACACAGACACAGACACAGACACACACACACACAGATACATGTCTCCAGATTTAATGTGAAACTAATTAATTAGGTGGAGAAGACATCAATGTTTTCTGTGAGCTGTGAACTGACCTGAAAACACTTTTTTTTTCTCAAAAGAAAAATGTGTTGCTTCTCTGTGCATGACACTTTTTAAACGCTTAATAAATAGGGGTATATGATCAGTGATGTAAAGCCTCTTATACATTGATATTGTGATAACAGCTTACTTTTGATTAAGATAGAGTTCTAGTCAGTCAGTAGGGAAACTGAACCTTTCCTGTTACATATTTTGATATTTACATTTAGGGCATTTAGCAAATACTTTTGTCCAAAGCGACTTACCGTACTTCATACATACAATTCATACATTGATGGCAGTGGCCGACCAGCACGTCAGGGGCAATTT
This sequence comes from Diplodus sargus, assembly GCA_903131615.1. Classification (NCBI taxonomy): domain Eukaryota; kingdom Metazoa; phylum Chordata; class Actinopteri; order Spariformes; family Sparidae; genus Diplodus; species Diplodus sargus. Next base: position 1,064,510 of record CAEMYA010002058.1, read on the forward strand.
GGGGTTCAGTATCTTGCCCGAGGACACTTCGACATGCAGACCAGGGTAATCCAACCATCGATCTTCCGATAACAAGATGCTGGCTCTAGCCCTGACCCACAGTCCCCAAAATGGCATTTTAGGTAATTCCCATAAATGCTTCCCATAAATTATGCTGCCCTTCCGCAGAGATTTGTCAATGATCGCTCAAACACACGACTGCAATTATTCACACACGAGACCAGGCTCCAGCTGCACACATGGATTGTATCTTGTGTTGTATAATAACAGCCTTGCAAAACCAATTTTCTTTTCTTTTTTTTTCATATCGTATGTGGTTGGTTGGTTCCTTTTTTTTTATATTCTCGCCCTTAATTTCCTCTTCAGAAAACTTGCAGCACTGTAACTCATTTAATCATTTATTTTTCTGCTGGTCAAACCCGGAGTAATAACAGGAAGAATGTGATCCTTTTACCGCAATCATTCCAGGTTGTTGACAAGATGACTGCATGGACTAAATGTGACAAAATGAATAAAACATAAATTACATTCAGTCTGGTTTTGTGTGATTAAGCACAGAAGAGCTGGTCACTTGACCATATGTGATTTATGTGTGTAAAAATGTAGACTGTGTCTATTATGAAACCGACCATGCGGTATTTTTGTCTGTGAAGTGAAGATGTGGTTGTCATATCTATCAGTGATGGAGATGGAGCTTTTTCCTTTTCAAGGTAATAAATACACTGAATCCTGTAAAAAAAATAAAAAAATATTCAGCTTAGATATTTCACTGCACTATTGGAAGCTCAAAGAAAAAGTCCTCAGGATATCATATGGTAAGAATAAAATACTCTGCAGTCGTCTGTGGGTTTTTCTCAAGGTGTTCAACTTTTCTCCCACAGTCCAAACACATGCAGTTGAGATGAATAGTTGTCAGCGGGTGTGAATCTGTTTATCCATCTGCCATAGATTGGACTGACAGGCTCCACCATCCTGTGACCCTAGAGGAGAAGTAATAAAGAACATGGCTGAATGTGGAGGATTTTTCACACTATTTTCTTAGTCTATGGAACTCAACCCTTTGATACACAGGCTCTGCAAACACCTCCTAATGCACAACATGGGTCAGACATTCGCCTCATTATTTTCTTATGTCATTTTGTGCATGGCTGAGCGGTTCTTGGTCATTTCTTTTTAAATCTAATCCAAGTATTTGTTTAATAAAATGTTCTTCATTGCCACAAATTATCATTTTATTTTGCCTTTCCCACTTCACGACCCAAAATAGTATTTGCCTTACTGTCAGGTAATGTATCCAAGTCTGATCTATTATATATAAATACACACAATGACAATAATTTTGTTTTTTATATTTGAAATATTTGTTTATCACTTTGAAAAACATCACATTTCAGCTTTGTTTTGTTGACCTAGCAAATGTCCGCTAGCTTTAATCCAGTATGTCAACAGCTGGCTTGCTAATAGCCGGACAACTGGACATGTTTTTTTTTGTCACAGGTAATGGATGTCTACTTCGAGGTAACTTTAACCTCATGTTCAAACAAGATGTAGGCCTAAAGTAGTCTCTCACAAGACAAACATTTTCTAAGAATAACAATTCACATGCCAACATATTGATGATCCAACCCCTGAGTACATAGTAGTCATTAAAACGTCACTATTCGAGCAGTGAGTACTCATGGGTCGGACCACACCTTCGTCCTTCATTTCTGTACCTCGACTACACACATGCAAAGTTCCCTGACTGCGCCTCACAAGTTGGTGACGCTATTGTGCTGACAAAATGTGTCAATAATGTCATGATGGTGGACACTGTGGCAGTGTTGGTTTCTGTCTTTTTTTACTGAAACGATAGTTGTTAGAATAGTTGCAGATTACTTCCTTGTCGATTGATTCATCAGCTAATCATTTCAGCTGCACGCGAATCTATTCTGTATTTGCAGATTGCGCTCTGAGTCTTGACAGTTGAGTTGTAAGCTGATGTTTCCTGTAAACATCAAGACACAATATTAACATTCGGCTGAGACACATACTGTATTATTTAACCAAACTTGAGTCTTGCAAGAGATCTTTATTTTAATTCATCTGCTTATCTATTCCCCATCTGTCCCGTCTCTTTTCAACCAAAGTGACAAATAACCTCAACACCCAGCAGATGCATATTCTGTACCTTTGAGCAACTGGTCTGGCACAACAGAGAAAGTTTTTAAAAAAAAATTAAAATGTCAAGGTCACTACACTGGCAGTAATCATCACGTTCTCTGCGCTATGACAGTGCTGTGATCCCAACATTTACCGAAGACATGCAGTGCAAAGATCCCCTGGTTAGTATGGAACAGCTAGAGTCTTTGATTGCTTTGTCCCTCCGCACTCATATTCTCATGAATCTAATTTAGTGTCTCAGAGATGAAGAAGGATGTTGTAGATGGCAGTTCACTGTTATAGCCCTTTGTGGTGAATATGATTTTTTATCAGCTGTGAAATACATGCAAAGTGTGAAATCTGTGTCCGAGTTGTACCGTGACATTATGAGCGCTGGCCACTCCCATATTTGTCTGCTATTGTTTTGTTTTATCTTTGAGTAATCTCTAATTGTCCCTATGCTGCCAACGCCCTAGTCTGTAGCTCTGTCAAATTTTCAGCTCAAAGTTTGAGTTTGACAGTCCAACGGACAGACACAATGCTGCTCCTACACCTACTTACACATTCTCTCTTTGACTTGTTAATAAAGCGCAGTGACTATTCCTCTGCCATGGCTGCTGAATGAGGCGCCAACTCTCCTCCCCTCCTTCCATTCTCCTATCCATCACGGCTTTGTTGACAGGAGAAACAGCCCAGCTCTGTCTGTTGACAGGACATAATGGGCCCCTGTGGCCTTGTGTCATGTTGTGATTGACAGAGATTATTGAAAGCTAGATGTCAGTACAATATTCTATAAACTCAACAGTGCTGATTGTTTACAGGAGCAAATAACAGATTAAAGCAATTTGTGCGATGCTCAACCGAATCCTCCTCAGTGCAGAGAAAACTCACCTACCCCCTCCTAATAAAAGCATTAGATACTGCGGAAACGGATGGCCAACCCCTTATTTACCGTTTCTTTTCACAGTTACAGTGGTCTTAATATAAATGGTACACAAAAAGGTTCAGACTATCCCTTGTTGCTCCATTATAGATTATTTTTAAAATGAATATTATTTGAGCAGCATTTTTAGTCATCGTCTAATTGTCACTGTTTGCGTGTTTCTCAGTGAATTGAAAGGAGTCCAAAGCCCAGAGTAGAGTTCCCTGTTGATTTAAACGTTCTTCTCTTCAGGGGAGGATGAACAAATGCCCTTTTCAGGGGATAATTAAACTGAAACGACTCAAGTCCCTGATGAAATAAAATGTTAAACACTAAAGGTGTAAAGGGGCTTGGATTTCATGGGGTTCAGGTAAGATAAACCAAATATAAACAACCAAAACAAAACCTGCAGATGTCCACAAAAAAGGACGGCCCTGATGCAGGTAGCCTAGCTGACTGGGGACTTTTGTGGTCTCTCAACTCGGCTGAAGAATGAACACAATTTCCCTCAGCTAGAACAAAATAGGGGAAGCAAAGAAATCTCAATAGGATCTTAAACAGACGGAGTTCTATCAGGACGTCTGATCCAGATCAAGAATGAGCTTGAGTCCAACCTGGGTGCCAGTCCCCACCGCTCTTGGCCTTCACAAAAGGGGTCACCCTCTGATTGGCTGGGAGGGGAATGCCCCAGGCTGCTTCAGCTCATTGATTAGGAGTCACTCTGTGCACAGGTGATCTGAATCCACTGCGATCAGCTGAGAGAGGTTTTGAAATTTGGCCAACAAATTTCCACACGTGACTTTGTAAACAGTGTTTGTGAGTCTTTACTCTTTTCTGTAACACATACAAACATTCAGCTTTAGTGATATATGTGAAGCCCTGACACCTCTGTGAAGTAACCAAATCGTGTAAGAATAAGTGAACAGTGCAACATATGACAAGAAGCAGAATCTTAACTGCCCTGTGTTTGTTCAAAACAGTAACACATTTACACAGTCATCTCTTTATATATTCTTCACGAGATCTCCAAGTTCAGTTTGTCATTTATTATGACTCCCAAAAAATGTTGCTTAGGCACTCTTTCAGTATGAACACTATTTTTACCCATTTTGATTTGGAAAAAAAAACAAAAAAATACATCCATTCAAATTTATGGATCATTTTGTTTCATTGTTTCATTTTCATCCTTGAGCTGCGGAACTCCACTGCACTCGGTAATCGACTCGTCAGGGCTTCCCCACAACGACCAAGCTGCTGCAGGAGAGTTGTGAACTGTGTTCTCTTTTCAATAGAAATCCGGCTAAGCTGGCAGATGTTTGATGGCTTGAACTATGTGATGGGACCCTATTTGTACTGTTGCTGAAGTTTGGTTCTGTTATGAGCATTATTTGTGGCTATGAGTGGCTTTTTGATGCCGGTTTCTTGCTGGAGTCATAGAGTGCAGCGTTTCTTTATCATGCGGTCTTTTCTGAGGATGCTTAAACTACGTAAGCTAGCGGTCGGAAAACTTGATCTCTTGAGGGGGTTCTTACTCGGTGTCACGGTGTGCCGGAATATCCCTTTAAATCAAATATTGTGAAAATATTTTATATTTAAATAGCATTATTTTGAACTAATAGAAAATTCAAAGCAATATTGCTGCGACAAAGCCAATTGTTTATTTCAGGCCTGTTGTTTGGACAATGATGTATGCCTGTTTAGTAAAACCTCCTGACTGCATGCTACAACATTCACTGTGTCGGGGCTAGCCCACCTAATTGTATATATTTGTCGATACCTCTCTGAAGACATGCTGACAGGAGATTAATGAGAGGAAAAAAGAAAACCCCAAAAGTTGCTTTATGTTCACCAATCAGACGGATTGCTTCAAAAGCAGAGAGCTGAAATCTTGAATGTGTTGTTATGTATGCTCGCGGGCATATGGGCGCTGTAAATGAGTCATTACCAGTTTACTGGAACACAGAGGTTGAAGTTGTTTTTTAGATGTTTTCTCAGGCTGTCTATGGACAACATTTAAAGACACACACACATACACACACACAAACAACAACACAAACTTTAGCAGTAGATACTCTATTAATAGTAATGTATATGAGTCTAGTTAAAACTCTTTGCCAACTTTCCCCCCATCGTTTCATGTAAAACTAAACAGGCTATTACATTTCACTCCTTCCAGCTGCAGCCCTCCTGATGTTTGAACGAGCTTTGCCAACTGCAAACCCAGCAGGAACACCAAACCCTGCATCAAAATGAGGCTCTGTAATGACCACTTAGTACTCCAAAGAAACTCTAAGTGACTCTGCTACTGCTCCTGCTGCTACTGCAGGCACCGAAATGCTTCCAGAAATAATTTTGATATTAAAAATTCCTGGTAAGTGAAAGTGATTCATGGATGTCCTGTTCTGTTAAATTTTCTTAATGACCGGTGTTCTAATGATGGTCATTGCTTATGTATTTTGAAGTCACAAAACACTCAAATTTGCCAGATAACAACAGAACAACTGAAGTGTCCTTCTCATTTTATATTCTTGGAACAAGTCTGTTTGTGCCAGGATGCACAGATGTAGTGATGCAGGCTGATCTGTCACTCACTGGTCTACTGCAGACGGTTTTTTTTGCTCAAGATGCGGATGACAGACTTTTGCAATAGGACAGGAGTTGGCATTATGCACCCTATAGGTTCAGTTAGAGAGAGAAAATGCGGGAGAAATGACAGGATGTGTCTATTTTCAGATTCCCCGTTTCACATGATGACATCATCTGATGAGGCGACATTTCTCTCCAGCTTTTGCACACACACACCTGCATCTCCTCACCTGGTGCGACCCTGACTGAGTGTTTCCTTTGAAACTGAAGGTACAGATCACTGAGGGGACCTATGGGCTAGCTTTTTATTGCACTCCGCTGTCTTTTTCTCTTGTCTTTGCCTTTGCAGTCAGTCACAGGTGCTATAGTAGTTTCCATGTTGTGGCTGAAGCCATCATCATCAGTTGCTTTTAACTCTGTGATTTGTGTCTGTTCACATTCAGCTGAAGCGGTTGGCGATTGCTTGGTGCTCAGCCAAGACAGATTCAAGGCAAGTGTTACAGTGTTACAGACGTCGTAAACTAAATACGATTAATAATTTATCAACAACCAGTACTTCAAGGAATCATTCCACATGAATGCATGTTTACTCAGGTAGGACAGTTCATGCTTGGATTCCAACCAGTGGTGTAGTCTAGTTTATTGTAGTGGGTATACTGCAATGATTCCCTCCCAGCCTGTATTGTATTTATTTATGTAAGGTAACAGGTTCTCTGTCACAGATGAGGAGATGCTGCTATCTGCTGATAAATGCTGATGTTAAGCTTGCTAAAACTTTACTTATTTTTCATTCATACTTTTTAAAAATTTTTTTTTTTACAAAGTTGAGTTTTTTGATCACCTGTGGACATTTATTTGGTTGATACATTTTTTAATTTAAAATAAGTGCACTGCAGAGTGCAAATCTACGCAAACATCTAAGCAAACAGAGACAATGCAGACAATATCATTTAAATAAAAAATAAAAATGTTCATTCAAGTTTAGCAATGTTGTGTCTTGTTGTTATCAGATGCAAAAAAAAAAAAACAAACCCAAAAAACCCCACAACATACATGATATCAGCATCGATATCGGCCTTTGAAAAACCCATTATGGTCGATCACTACCTTTTAAGATGACCGTGAATTAACTATAATGTCATTTGCATATAGTAATTGACATTATGAATTTCAATTGTTTATATCACAGCTTTGCATGTTGGCAGACATTTACCAAACCTTCTGTCCCTCAACTCTAACCAAGGATGCCTGTTTATAAATCCCCTAGCTTGACTCTCAGTCCACAAGGCTGGCCAGTTCTCATCTAAAAGAATCAAGGATACAAAGGGATAAAAGCATTGTACTCTGTTGACTACTGGACCCACACACGCACCGCTGTCTCTACTGATTGATAATGCTGCTGTGCCTTGGTTGCTCAATAAAGAAATGTGTTAGCAAGCTAACTTGATATGGCATTGCAGTAAATATAATTCAATACACACACCAACCATCCCCTGCTGTTACAATAGTATCTGCTAACTTGTATATAACTTTCACGTACCAGGTGTAATGTTAGCATCAGGCTCCTTTTTTATAACGTTAGATTCTGCAGTGTCATCCGAAGCAGCAGCAGCAGCAGCAGCAGCAGCAGCAGCTTCAGGGCCAAGCTTACGAAAACACTCAGTGTAGTTTGCTTTCGTTTCATATCTCCTACAATACTATAGAAAAGTGATTCTACATTATGTTAGCTAATTCTAAACTTGCAACGCTGAGAGCTACTGTCTAGCCGGTGTCGGCGTATTCGTTTAATTGAGAGAAGACAAACTACGACGTACTTTTTACCATTTATTTTGCATCATTAAGCAAAGCTTGATTAAGGACTTGCTCTGTTTGAAAAATCGCTGGCAACAAAGCTGTTAACTCTAACCAATCGCCCAGAAAGAGGTAAAGATTTTACATTACAATACTTCATATAATTACTGGCAGCAAAAGTGTGTATCTTCTCATTGGCTAAAAAGGTGGGGTGGAGCTGTGGTTTAGACTTGGCTCTCCCATCGTTGGTGCCCGGGCTGGTCCCAGCCCCATGGCATCACAATCCTTCACCCCTGTTGAGAGAACCTGCCTCTACTGTCTTATTTTCCTCATCACTCTATTGTCAGCAGCTCCGACCTTTGGCTGTACCTGTGCTTTTAATTGTTCCTTGTTACTATTTTTCAAGGACATTATTGTGCGTGCAGGCAAAAATTGGTGTAACATGTTCATCATCTGACAATCTCATGTGGCTTTTCTCTCAAATGTATAACCCTTCATAACATGCTTGTTTCGATCTCATTGATCAACAGGATAAGTACAACTCTTTAATAATACAGTTGGTTAGTGCATAGTAATTAGGTCATAGTAGTCAGGCACTTAAACCAGACAGGTAAAATAATAAATCCTATCACCGGGGAAATGACCATCAAGCAACTGTGTTCGTTGGTAGGTGATGTCAGGTATAGGTCACGGCCAAACTCAAACCGCAGACAAAGAGTGCACAAGGAAAAAAAAAAAAAAAAAAGAGCGTGCAGGGTGAAGTTTATGAATGGAAGTTAAAAGAGGAGACGCATTCCCCTGCAAAATGTATTTTATTGCAGTTATTTAACCGGTATTTGCGGAACAAAGTCTCTGAAGTTAAAGTTCTGTCACAAAACTAAATTGTTACAGATCTTAGCACATTTTCAAGTGGGTATACGGAAATCCTGGAGCTTTCTTAGTTGGTATACGGCGTATACATGCGTATCACGTAAACTACACTGATTCCAACACCTGAATGTGGAATCGTACTTCAGTTTGCAAGTTACATTTCCAATAAACTAAGTGTGGTCACTTGCTCTTCCAGACAGAACTGCACTGAAACGTGCTCAAATGATGTGTTGTTTTTTTTTTGCAGCTGTTGGGAATCATTCTCACACCTTTGTGTCCATTACCCAAGGACCTAGACACTGAAAAATACACAGTTTGCCTACAAAGGAGTAACTTTGCGTTGACAAAGGATATAAGGGCTCAGATGAGGAAAACATCTTTTAAATGGTCGTCAATATTTAAGACTTAGCGCCAAGCAATGAGGCCAGAGAAGATAATTACGACTGGAAAAACTGCAAATTGGGCATTTAGATTAATGTCATCTCACTAATATTGCTCTTAAGAGTTGACAGGGACAAAATTGGTCATTTTGAAAAGTACTCGGGACATGTCCCAGTGTCCTCAGTGTAAATATCCACATTTCAGTTGTTTTCAATAGCATTTGGTTTTAATTCAACTGCAACATTTGTGTTACCTTGACAGTGATTGACAAACGATTTAGTCAACCACCTTATTTTCTTTTTCAAGTGCCCGTCCCTTTCTAAACAGCTTCTAGTGGTTCTTTTCCAGATGAATTAGTGACGCAAACCATCCGTCACGTCAGGTTAATATTATCAAGCTCATATTTCTCCTCTTTCCCTGAAAATACAAGTTATACATCAGGTAAAAAGTGCACATACTGTGCGGCAGCTTATCATCAGAAAACCACTCTAACAACCTGTAAAGATTGAGTCCAAGCCCGTCTTCCACTGAATTTGTTCTCTTGCATCTCATTATTGGATTCACCTCCACAACAAAGAGGTTATCGATTCCCACACAATGTCACAGTTGCCTCCACATACGAGATTAAAGTGGAAAAAAGTACCTTAAATGAAGCCCTGTAATTTCTCTCATTACCACCCACCTCAAGTGTTAGGCAAGGGCCTTTGAAGAAAAAAAGCCAATTAACTTACCAAGGTGATTCTGAGGACAAAAACTTCCTTCAGGGAAATAGAACAGAAATTTGGATGTATCGGAGGACCCTCTTTTCTCTCCACCTGTTTTTCGTGATAATGTGCAGGATACTGAAGAGAGTTGGCCGTATATAAAAGACAAAGGTTCTTCAGTATAGAAATGTTCTAATTAAGCTTTACTCTGTTACAGTTACATTTTACTCCCGTGTCTTCTTCTCTGCAATAAGGTTACTTAGGATTCATGCTCATTTTCAGGTTTGTAATTTTTTTCTGAGTTGCTCCTAGAATTGATTTGTGTTTTAGTGCTTAACTGTTTTCTCATACTGCTCAGTGCTGCAGCACTTTATTAGCTCTCTGTCTGAAATGCTCTGTTTTAGCTCCCGTGTCTTTAAGGCCCCTCCTCCCAAATGCATGATGCATCGAATATTATAAGGCTTAGATGTAGCTACTGTATGACTGTAAAAGAGGTCACTGATCTGCCAAAGGAGGAACACATTGTTGTCTTGTAGCTAGCGATCAGGATCACAGTGACCACTTCTTTCGCTCTGCAAGGTCCAAAGGTCATCTGTGAGTGCTGCTCTGTTTTGCTAATATTTTGCCCTCCAGCAATCAAGCCTTAGTTATGGAAAATAGAATACGCTGGCAATAACAAATGTGTATTTCCATGTTTTTTAAATGAGGGGGAAGCATAAAAGGTTATTGATGGATGGACCAAAGTAGAGAGGGCTTGAAGGTAAAAGGGAAATTATCTCAGTTTATACTTGAGATAATTTATAAAGTCATATTATTGAGAAAAAAAAAATGCCAAAAGGCACAACTGCATTCCACAATTACTGGCTGCAATATGTCCTCCTGACCCAAGGGTTAAACGTTAATCTGTTCACCACAATCATTATTTTTTCTTTCATTATTGTCAAAGGTTGAGAAATTCTAAAAACCCAGTGCACTCAGTCTTGTCTAAAGTGGAGCACTGATGTCAAGCTAGGTTTCTTGGACTTGATGAATGTCTTTGTAATGCATGCTTTGAAACTCATTAGTTCTCTTAAATGAATTGCATGGTAACCCCACTGAATTGGTTTAAAGTAATTAGTTTCACCTTAAATTATTCACCGGAACCCATCAGAAGCGAGAAGGAGAGTGTGTTGCCATTGAAATTGCACGCGCTGACTGCATAGCATTATGATCCAGAGGCTTGGGAAAGGCCATGGAGGGGTTATAGTGTAGGAATGGAAGTATCGTTTGCTAATGCTCAAATGCTAACCTTTGCTTAGGCTAAAATGTTACTGACAGATTGCCAGGTCAAAGACAATGCAACTGCTAAGAGAGATTGAACATAATTTACTGTCCTCTGGGATGCCCTTTCAGTGCCCTTTCTTTGGCGCGCTGGTGCCCCACCAAGTACAGCTGATGCCCTTTAAATTTTTCTAACATCCTCAGTCCCCAACTGCTCAGTTCAGATTTTAGCGGTGACCAAACAATGACAAGGGTTGACAAGACCTGGGTTGTAAAAATAATTGTTTGACATAGTCAAGTGCATTTTCTTTACTCGCTGCAGCAACAGGACATTGTAGAAACTCCTCTGTTTCATGTATAGTGCTTAAGTCTGCGTCTTATATGGCTGACATCTTGTCCCGTTGTGCACTCATAAAATACCAAGTGACGAGACTGGGAGTTAATAAATGGAACAAGTTCAGGACAAGTTCAGAGACTTCTGGCAATGACGGTCTTCTATTTCTCGTTTGCCATGTTCAAGGACTCAAGCTGTGTTCAAATTAGAGGCAGGACTAGTAGAGAATGGATTGCCTGAGGTTTTTAACATCTAAATCTCTGAAAATTGATAGTCAGATCATTCTTTTGAGAGTCGGAATAGCAGGTGTTGGTTTATAGAAGAGTCACGCGATGGTCATCTGCGCCGCCTGAGATTTTGCAGGCTGGTCATTTCAAATACGTTGTTGGTTTCACCTGTTTTGATGAGATTGCATCACACGTCACACGATTTTTTTCTATAGACTGTGAAACATTCATAATACTTTCTGCTAGTATACTTATAATGAGCACATACAGCTTTCAGTGGATTTTTTTTAGGAGCTTGTTATTCTGTTGTCTTACACAGTGAGATATTTGGCACAACTTCTGAATGCTGTGGGTTTCCTAATGATTGTGATTTGTGTGACTTTTATGCACTACTATACACTAGCTCCCCTATACTGAACCCCTCGGGCTGTTTTGTCAAACTGCCAGTCTGTTTTTTGTCCACTGTAGGTCTGATTATCTTGGTCTGTATGCATTGTGCAGTGTGCTTTCCAACTTTACGTAATTTTATGCTACCGTATTTATGGGTCATGTTCTTTTATATTCTGTATTCTGTGCACTTGGCAAGATGTTTTATAAAACAGGGCTAACACTACATTATTAACATGCAGCCAGCAACAAACATGTTAACATGCGTTTTCTTCTATGCTGGCCTCTATACGATGCAAATAGTGCACCACTGATTACATAAAATGATCAGTGAAAGAAATTCTGATATGTTACATTTCCATGGCTGTTTGTCTCCTTGATTAGCAGAAATTAGAGATGGCTGATTGGACGCACTACCCCCATGCTAAGTCACTGTAACTTTGTGTGGCACCTTGACACAAACTATTAAACCACTCTCTTTCCCTGATATTGAAGTGTGTAACTGCTCTTCAGCAGGGCAGAAAATTACATCACTATTATCAAAGGACATGCTGTTCTACCTGTGTTTGACGGGGAGTGATTTTGTCAGTGCTGATGAGCTATATTATCTGGGAGACAATGAGAGAGCGAGTGAGATGCAGCAGATTGGTCTAATTAAAACCACGTTTCCACCGGGATTTAATTTATCTTGTGTCTTACATCTGGTAGACCGCAAAACTTTTTGGTGTATATGCATAATTGAAAACCTTGTAGAGCGGGTGAGGCATGTGTGTGCGTGTGTGTGTGTGTATGTGTGTGTGTGTGGCGTGGGTGTGAATTTTTGATTGTGTGTGTATCTGCTATATCTTTGGTAGTTTTAGACCCTCAAAGTGAGTTCTTTTTGACCGGTTCTCACTATTCTTTGCCACTGTTGTACAGTAGTACTAAGGTTCATGTGAATCTCAGGAGTATGATAAGGGGAAAGGGAATTATGTAGTTGGAGAACAATTCTCAAGAGGATAGGGTTGGTCCTAAATGTGTGTGCGCAGGCTTTCATGTACAGTATGTGTGATATACTGTATGCACTCGGGTTTTGTTAGGAAGCTGATTTCTATACTGTCCTGGTGCAATGGGGAGTTCATTTGTCACATGTTGTTGGCTCGCTCCTGTCTGCTCACTGGGTGGCCTTATTGTGCCGATGGAGCCCTGACTCGGGTCCAGATGTTTGCATGACTATCAGGTTTTTGGGGAAATTAAATGCTACATTTGTGTATCATACCAGTATCACAAAGATGTGGTCAGAGTGGACTGTAGATGTATAAAATGCAGAACCTGCACACCAGAGAACAAGGTTCGCATCCAAAGCCCTGTCTGAGGTAAAGTTTAGACATTAAAGCAGATAGTGTGCAAAATCCAACACTATGGTAGAAAAAAGAACACATTTATTTATGTATTTACTTACTTACTTACTTACTTATCTATCAGGGACAGTGCACATTAATAAATATTTTATGTAAATATGCCAGAATCAGCCAAGAGGGTAGTTTTCATCTGTATTTCCTGGCCAGGAAAATGTTTAGTGTCAGAATATTTATTATTTAAGATGTGCCAGATATGTTAACTGACAACATTTTCTCATATGTTACTAATGGAAAGGGTTGCATTGAGATGGCTTAATTATCACATTAAATGATAAGTAATGAATATAAACTGCATGTATATTTACATAAATGTCATGTTTAGATGACATGATGAAAAATCCACAAATGAGATTAATAATAATAATAATAATAATAATAATAATAATAATAATTTATATATACATATGTGTGGATATATATATATATATATATATATATATATATATATATATATATATGTATATTCTATTGTATATATTTAAAAAGTATGAATTTTCTTGAATTAAAATCAAGTTTTTAATATATTTCCAAAAACAATTTAAGATCAAGAGGAAGAATATTTTGCCTTTAAAAAATGTTTTGTTTGAGTGGTTGTCTGGTTGTCATGGTTGGTCGAGGTAACACGCTAACAAAGTTAGCAGTGTGCAAGAAAGATGGATGCGGCTGACAAGCAAACATGAGTTCAAACAATGCTTCATTCAAGAGATTTAACAATCAGCTTTGCAATTTCTATATGAGGAAGGAAAATGCATTCAACACCTCAAGGACACACAAATAGCATTTGTGTTAATGTCTGACAAACCAATGAAAAACATTTGTATATCATCTGCATAACATTGGCAATTTACTTACTGATAACATTGCAGAATTCTTCTTGGGAATGACCCAAATATCAATTATCTTACAAATATCAGCCTTAACTAACCAAAGCATGTGTTGCTCGACAAGTATGAACACACATAAAAAAGAGACACCCACCCAATTCTCAAATAGGTTGGATACAGTGCCATGATCTAATGCAGGATGTAGATCTAACAGAATGAGAACAGTGACTTTATTGTCACTGTATCAATTCTATTCTTCAATTTGTCGGTTTCAGTGCCATGGACAGACTGCCAGACAACTTTTCTAACATATAATATATATACTAAAGTTGGTTAAAAACAGTCTCTCCAGAGATTTGCATTTTTATAGCGCTTTTCCAGTCTAACGACAGCTCAAAGCGCTGTACAATACATGCCACATTCACACACTGATGACGGAGGCTGCCATGCAAGGCGCCAACTGCTCACCAGAAGCAATTTGGGGTTCAGTATCTTGCTCAAGGACACTTCAACATGCAACTAGGGGGAGCCGAGATTCGAACTGGTGACCTTCCAATCACTAGACAACCTGCTCTACCCACTGAGCCACAGCCGCCCGAGAAGAAGAAGAAAAGAAAGGTTTGACATGAGCCTGTAATCACCAAGGTCAACAGTTCGGGCTTCATAAACCGAGGTTTTTTCAAAACCTGAGGGAAAATGTTTAATTGCCAGGAATGTTAATTACTCTTCTTGTTTCCTTAGAGAGGCAATCACACTGAGTTGTTACTGTGGGATGCATTATTACTTCATGACTACCGTACTATGAGTAAACATTTTCTGTATTGCCTCGAGCAAATTGCACCAGCATCCATCCCAAAGGCCAACTACAGTTACTACTGAGTTTTAATTGGGAGTGTACCATTCAAAAGAGCTCATGATTGTAACAAGGCAACAAGAGCAGAATTCTTTTATCTTTCATTGTAATCACATCAACACTTAATACTATTATTTGTAGGTAAAACAACCACACAAGGCCAAGTTGTGCATGTGCTTCTGTACCCTGTTTGAAGGCAGACACATAGAAGCCCAGCTGATTTGCTGCTGTTTCAGGACGGCTCACACATTTAAGATCACGTCGCTGAGACTTTGTGGGACAACTGTAACTAATGTAGCCTGACCAATGACTTTTTAGTAGCACTGTACGTGACAATGGTAACTGTTGCAGAGCAGCTACAATGCATTAGTTCACCATCGCCAACAACGCTTTGAAAAATGTCAGCTGTTCTCCGACTCAGATGGGCCAAAAGGTGGACCAAAATCAGCCGTTACGCTGGCCATGTCTCGACAAATAATAATTGTTATAACTGTGTTTGTTGATGGAATCTCTTTTACTGCTTAGGTCAGCTTATATCCTCAAGAGAAAAGTCATTTCAGGTCAAAAAGCTTTATGTCAGATTTCCTGATAAAATGCTACATCTTAAAAAGAAACAAGATCCAAGAAACTTACAGCATTGCTTCCAGCCCGATCACTGCTCAGTCATAGCTTCATCGCTCATACTCCTGAAACCGATGGACCTATTTTTTTAATTTATTTTGAGCTGCTGATGTGTTTTGCAGATATCGGAGTTCGATGTTGTTCTTTTTTGTATACTATCTCTTACATCATTAGTAAGACTTTAAGAGCACAATGCCGTTATTTGTGCCAGTTACGCCAGAGGACATATTGATAATGCTTTATAAACTTAACTTTGTATCTGATCTGAAGATTTTCCTTATTTCTACATGCCACACTTAGCCACCATTTAGAAGACAAGGTAGTGACTGTCAAAATGGCAGGAGAATGAATTACACAAAAAAGAATCTCATTTGTATCTATTCTGTGTGATTAATGTGTTTAGTGCTATTAAAATAAGCTTTCTGAACATCTAATTGAAATTAGCCTTTTTACATACAACTATGATTTGAAGAGTGAAGCCAGAATGATGATGTTGACATTGCCGTTGCCCCGTATGAAATTAAACTCATTCATACACATCCCAACGTGCAACCAAAGTTTCTCTGTATTCTGGCTTGTCTCAGTCCTGCTGGGTGTCCCTGTTGTCTTTTGTTTAAGCTGCAAAGTGCCAGGACAAATGTTTAATCAAGATTTGTTATGCTCAATCATATGCTGGTTATAAAGCATACTCTAGAGTGCAGTGAGGGTGAGTGGGAGTGAGTGTGGCCAACAATCGACATCCACATCAAACACCATGCTAGAAGAGATCGCTGGCATGTTCCTAAGCAACACACAAAATGCACAAACACACATAGATCCAACCAGGAGTGGGAGATGTTTTGTTTTTTTCTCATGGTGTACTTCAGCTTCCTCTGATCCCTGACAGTCCTCCCTTTTTCTGTATCCAACCGCAAAACATCTCTAATGCTCCCTGCAGAGCCCTACGCCTCCAGTCTCAGGGGGATGAGTCAACCTTCAGTTCAGCATCTAGAACTTTCTAAACTCCCCTGTCCCATTTACTATTATTGTAATTGAAATAGTGAAAAATGAATGTGAAGATAATGAAACTGAAATGCAATTCAGAAAGGTTGCACGATAAAAAAAGACTGATTGGTGAATAGAAGTAACACACAAGATCGCATCACACGCTGACTTTTTTCACTTGCTCTCTCTGCTCTCCACTATTTCTCCAGCTGATTCTCCGTAGCCCACTCCTCTCAGGCAGCCCTCTGCATATCTCTATCTCTGACCAGCAGACTACTTGACATTGTCTGATCCTCGCTGAGGCCAAAGTCAGGTTAAGATTGCAAGCTCTTCATTAGTATTCAGGTTTACGAGAGCTCTGTGGAGCTGAGTGGGCCTCAACTTCTGGCCAGAGCCTGGCTCAAACAAAGAGCTGCTGAGACCAAGCAGCAAGCATCCTGATTCATCCTTCACACGGATGCAATTCGGCAATAGTTTTTCTTTTCTGTGGACTGTTATTCCTAGGATACATAGCCAATGCAAAGTTCTAGAGCAATTGCTATATGGTAGATATTTTACCTTGTTTCTTTCATAGCCATGATGGCTGCAGGAAATACACTTACACACAAATATACAGTACACTATGAGTATACACTCAGGTAAGTAGCATTATTTTGTTTTCTTCCAATCAAATCTTTTTATACCTAGTTTAACAACTTAACCCCACTGGCACCTGCTCTTACTCTGAATTTTTTTCTAAAATACATTCATTATCATGAGGGAAATGATCTGGAAAATGTTTACTATTTGTGAAATTATGAAAGATACACATATATGTATTTTTTAGTAGCGTCCTCCTCCATAACATGCACATTTGGACGTTTGAAAGTACTGTTGAACAGTATTAAAGTACTTAAAGGGCCAGGTCCCACAAATCAAAAATGGAAATATCTTCTCTCTCACCCCTAACCATGTGGATCATTTTGGTTTTTATCTGCTTTGATTTTTTAAATATCCGTCCATGACTTTTTCTAGCCTTTTCCACACAGGGGCAGCACATATTTCTTTCACCCCTATTCCAGGATTTCTAAAAAGTCTCTGAAAGGGATATCTCAAAAACAAAAGAATTTAGCATGGCTAAACAGCAGTAGTGATAAGTGGAAAAATACCTGTCATTGTTAAGCTGGGTGAACTGACTCTTTAAACAGCAGAGCGTGGGCAGTTCAAATTTTCTCTAACTATGTAGACTTATTGTAATGTGATGTAACGTTTTATTTTGCAGCAATATTGGTGTATCATGCAAATATATGGTGTGATTATAAAACAGAATGCACATTAATGCCGGTTTACTGTGAAAAGGTGCGCATGCACCACTTTCACGGCATCCTCCTCTTTTCTCCTGTATTGCGATTGAAATAGAGATCATAAGATGCCATTACGGATTGAGTATGCAAGAAAAAAGGAGGGTCGGAATATAGCCTGTGTTGTTGGGGCAAATAACCTCATAATTAAGCGACAATAATAGTCACATTTGCTCTTCTCAAGGTCAAAAAAGGGGAAATAAAAACAGATTATTGAGTCAAAGTGGCTCAGGATGGTAGCTGTACAAAAGACACACAAATCTCATTATATCAGGATCAGTTTATGTCCCTCTTTCTTTTTTCAGAGCCTTCTTTTCATCCTGGTCTCAACTACATTATAACTTTTCCTTTTCTTCTTTATTGTATGTCTACCCCAGCTTCTTGTCCCCCTGTCCTTATTTGGTGTGGCAGTTGAGAGCTGAGAGAGCCAGCAGACCCGCACTGTATTAACCGATAAATCTTGCTACTCTTGCTACTCCAGCATCTGCTGCCATCTCAAAGGTTTCTCAACACTTCTTTCCTTGTACTCCCCAGATCCCACACAATCTGATTCTCTCTACAGTCTGAGGCAAAACTGTACCCAGGACAGTCATTTCAAACTAATGATGCCTGGGATAGGAATTTAGTCCTAAGTCTGCTTTTTTCCCCGCTTTTCTTTCCTATTTTATTTCTCTCTCATATAAATTCAGTAAAGAAA
Source organism: Diplodus sargus (assembly GCA_903131615.1). Lineage (NCBI taxonomy): Eukaryota > Metazoa > Chordata > Actinopteri > Spariformes > Sparidae > Diplodus > Diplodus sargus. Next base: position 1,082,833 of record CAEMYA010002058.1, read on the forward strand.
AAGACATGGAGATGTGACCTTAAAATGTTTACCGGGCTCTCTCAGTCTGGCTGACCTCTGGGTGTGGAAATAGTTGAAAAACAGCTGAGGATTTGCACTTTATTTTCTTGCTTCCAGAGTTATCCTCACGAGCAATAAATTGTGTATATCTGCTCTGACAAATTGCAGGTGCTGACATGGACATTGTAAGTTAGTAGCACTGAGGGGGCTGCAGCAGCTAGTGAAGCGAGGCATTCCAAAATTGATTAAAAAAGTGTGATGTGTGATTGGATCTCTCTTTCCTGCTCTATATGCAAAAAAACATGTACAAAAGAGACAATTAATGTGTAACATATGCCAAATATACAAGAAGGCTTAAATAATTAAGAATCTGTCACAGTCAGCATTTCACAAAGTTCTTAATGTTTCTCCTATCTCAACAATGCTCAGAACTGAGTGACTTTCCAGGAAAAAGACGTTTCATTTTATCTTTGCTTCAATTAGGGAATAGCATTAGGAAACACTCCATACATATTTATTTCTTTGCAGATGACACACAATTATACTTATCAATTGACTCAGATGATACTAATCAGTTAGCTAAAATTCAGGCATCTTAAAGGCATAAAACCAGTCATGAACAACAATCTACTGCTTCTGAACTCAAAAACAGATCTTATTGTACCAATGTATAATAATTAAACTCCCTAATCCGATTCACTAACCTGTCTGGATTATCATCAGTCTGAATCTCTTTTTTGAAGTGAGGGTAAAGTGAAAAGCTACCAGGCAGTTGACACACTGCTTACACACACACGCCATGTGTTTCTTGTGTCCAGTGTATTGAAACACACCTCCCAACACACTGGATATAAATGAGTAACTCCCCAAAAAGAGATTAAATCTGGAAAGAGAGGACGAGAAGAATGGTTCGATGTGAAGGTATTAAGATTCGGGAGAGTGGATGTGTGATAATGCCCCACTGCTGTGATGATCTCTCAGACTAAGAAGTATCCCCACGCATAATAGAACTTACATGTAAGAGAGAAATACATCTATTTCTTGCCTGAAGGTTGATGTGAAAGCCTGTCTGTGGTGTCTATGTGTGTGGGTGGGGCTGGTGGATGGATGTGTGTAAGCTCATCGCAGAGCGTAAAGCGCTTATAGCACCATAGCTTTTATGTTTATGACATATAAATATATATATATTGGAAATTGAGTAGTGTGGGTGCTCTGCAATGAAAAATGCTTTATATTGACATCAAGTTAATGTTTACTTCAGGGATATAAGGGGAGAAGGTGAAACACAGAGGAGAGAATGTGATTGTTGATACAGAAGGATTATATTTTCATCTACAGTCTGGTAAGCAATAAAAAGAATAAAAACGTCCTAGACAGAAATGCGTTCTTTCCTTTAATGTCTTAAAGGCTATACTGTCATAGTTTAATTCATTATGTACAAATTGTTTAAATGTTTAATGAGGGTAACAATACCCAAACGTGTACCCTAGCATACTTTCTTTAAAACCCTCTGTAGCAGAAGCCACAGACTAGTTTATAAACAGAGGCAATGGAAATGAATTGGAAATGAAAGTCTTGAGCACTCTCCCTCAGTGGTAAATGTCATCACCACATCTTCTTTATCTCAACTATTAACCGAAATGGAGTCAATATGGTGTTGTGGAGAATACGGTAGTTGGTTGATGACATCAGTGTCAGAAGCAGCAGGCAACAGCACATTAAGTTTATATCAACAAGGATGATTTGAGATTGGCTCCCATGTGAAACAAGAGGTCCTAATGGTAGTTTTAGGTTTATTGATTAGATGGAGTTAAACAGGAGATTGCTTTTAACTTTTAAATAAGAAGTAGTAAAATATATTAAAGGATAGGCGCCAAGAGGTTTGGAGGAGAAACAACTTAAGAAGAAGAGAATGAAGTAGCCTTCAGTAGCACTCTGCAAATCTTGATTTGATCTGTTAAAATCTTCTAAAACAAGATAATGAGTAAGTGAAAACATTGTTCTTCTTTTTTGCTTTACCTTATCATTCTGAAGTAAATATAATTGCACCAGTGTAATGGCTGTGAAAATGAATTAACTTCGCTGTGCCACTGGGCTGGATTTTTTTCCAAGAAAAGTGAAGGTTGAATAGCGGCACAGAGGAAACTTGCTTGCCATTGCGCAGTCCAAACTTGTTTTCGCAGGTCACTATTCCCAGGTTATGATGGAACATCTTGAATAACCTTGCTATAAAATGCTAAACTTTAGTGTACATGCGCTGACCAGCTAAAAAACTGTGTTGACAACTTAAAACAACACAAGACATGACACCTTTTCCAACAAAGCAAGTGCAACAACACAGAATCAGCAGCAAGTCCAGCTATTGCTTTTTTTTAGCTTAGCTGTTTTGCTCTTGCTGGATTACATTCTTCTTACCTTCTTAGCTTCATCTTTCAAGGTCCATTTCAATCTCTATATTAGACAGCAGTCCAAAACTGCTGCAATAGCAGTGTAAACACTGTGACTCCCAGGCAGTCAGAACAGAGTTAGCTATTGGAGATAACTATACTACGCAGCAGTTACAGGTTGCTTTCAGGAAACCCCCAAAACATGGAAGTTGATGACTTCAGAGGAAAAAAACAGAAAATGTTCTCTTTAAGAAAATTATCAAGTTTCACTCAAATCGATTGTTGGTGCTGTGTGAGATGTGCTACCATAGAGTGTTGCACACTGTAATACTGCCTCCTCATGGAAGTCACACGCAGAAAGAAGCAACAGGGGTGCTACTGCTGAGAGAGAGAAACCACTCCCCACATAACAAGTCACTGTAACATTACAATTATTTGGAAGCTTTTAAGGTGATGGCTGGTGTTCAAATAAACATTCTAACTGACGACTTGCCATGCTGACACCATATTTCAAGTTTTTTCATCATAATCTGTGCCATAAAGCTAATGATTTGTTAAAGCTGCATGAATATGGCATGAAAGAAATCCAATAGCTTAAGTCGAGCTGCACAAGATCTGCTGATTACATGGCAGAAGTCGAATGTAGTTGGTAACATGTTAGGCTGAGCTTGGATCGTTATTTTTCCAATTTTTATTTGGCTTGTCAGTCCACGACTTGGCACACAATGACAGAGATAGATAGAAAGAAATATCTCACCAACTACTGAATGAAATTGACACACGATCCCCAGAGGATGAAGCTCTCTTATTTTCCTGACCCCCTGACTTTTACAGAAGTATCTCAACAAATATCACATGCGTTGCCATTCTTTCTAGATCTCTTATGCCATTAAATATTGTGACTTGCCCCTTAACATTTACACAGTGTTGTCCTTGAAAAACAATATTTCAAAGCTGTCTCTCAGGACGGAGTTGGAGGGATGGGATTTGTGAACGCAACCCTGCCAACTGGAAACATTAACGAGTAAATCCCCCTTGAAATGAGTCCAGATCATCCAAATGTTCCTGCAAGGAGTATAAATCCATCCCTTAAACTTGCATGTCTGCTGATACAGACTTGAAATAGAATTACAGGGTGATTGATGTGTGGGCCTGATGAATGTGTTAAAGGATCTGATGATCTTATGATTTACAGTTCTTCTACCTCTTGGTGAAGATGACACAAGGCACCAGCATGCACAAAGTCATGATGTAGACGTATTCATAGAGGAGAGAAAGGGCACTTCTATCACATTTTCTCTAGTGGAAGGTCACCCTAGAGGGAAACTATAGGGTGCCAATTGCAAAGTTGTGCATGCTAAAATAAACAGCAACGTTTTGCCACATTTAGCAACAAACCACATTTAAAAAACACATGTGAATTTTAAAATGTTGCTTTTGACCAGATTTACAGCAATATTTGTGAATTTACTTCTCTTGTAAAAATATAATGTCAATGTAAATCTAGGTGTTAAATCTAAATGTTAAAACTAAATCTAAATCTAAATGTTACATCTAAATTCTAAATGTTGAATCTAAATGTCATGGGTGAAACTAAATATTTAGCTTGCAATTCACACTGCCTTTCACTGGAAGAACCAAAATAAAAGCTATTGAGTATTGTGGTGGCTCTACTGTGGTGGATGCTGTAGCTGTCGCTAGCCCTTTTCACACTGAGACGGCGTGTTATCGGCATTCAGAACCACTATGACCTGGATAACTGAGAACTTTCATCAACATATAAAAATGCTAGTTCACCACTTCACTTTGAGTTGGTGAAGAAAACGTTCAGGGCCTATTGTATCAAATTCAGCTGTCTGACAGACAGGAATCGCCCAGATATTCCAATATATGCAAACTGATGCTTCATTCAAGTTGGTTCATAACAATGGAGAATTTGGCAGTATCATCTTCACTCAAGTACTGCACGTCCTTCCAAAAGAACAAAACAAGAAATTCACTATATAGGACTTGCTGTACTGTAGTTAGAATAGTGGCTATATTATCACAATGCAATATAAAAGAGAGATTAATGAAATGGCAACAACAAAGGGAGATACTGGCAGAAAAGAGAAGGAATAGCAAAATGCAATACACATAAGGGGGTTGGGTTGCTCTAAGGTGTTCCCAGCTGCCACAATGGCAGTTGGATTGGAAAGCCATCAGCCATAGGTGGGTGGGAGGTGCAATATTGATTGAATAATGTGAGTAAAGGTGGGTATTTTCAGTCATTCTCTCCCCAAGGGCATTCGTATTGTTCCACTCAGTTGTTCAAAAGAAGAGCTACAGAATGGTTGTGTCAAGAAAGTAAAAAGGAGAGAGCTGAAAGAGAAGTTCGGACCTTGGTGCCTTTTTGACCTCTGCAGAACTGTCCAATCAGGGCGTGAAGTGGGTTTGAATGTCGAGTTGTCAGTTGTTACACAGTCTGACAGTTAGACCGTCCGACAAACAATTCTGAGGAAGCATACTGGCTTCGAGCTCCAAATTACTTACAAATAGCTTACAAATTTACAAAGAAAACACCGTCCACAAGCTGATGCTTTAACTTACTTGAGGCCATTGGAGTGTATAGTGATGTGCTGGTTTCTTTTGGGAGCCAATGATTTGTCTGTAGCATCACTGTGGATGCAGTTTCGCTAATTAAAAAGCTCCTTATTTTCTATCAATCCTCTCAAACTTGGATATCTTTTCACCTCTTTCCCTCTCACACCTTCTCCTCTCTACTACTCTGTGCACCGAATGTAATGGGATGAGCACGTACTGGATATGATCTATGTGTGATTAATGCAAATTTTCTAGGCCCCAGAGGAAACTTCCTTGTCAGAAGCAGCCATATTTCAAAGGCACTTCACCGAGATACGTGCAATTATTTGCCTTTTAGCCCCGCTTTCATACTCTCCATCCTCTGTAAAATGCTCAATTCCTGGAGACCTTTAACAGCTACCCGTCTTCAAATGAAAATGACACAAAATGCTGCATTTCTACGAAAACATAAGGTGCCAAACCTTGATATGTCTTTGGCATAAATACAATCTATGTAATTGATGTGCAGGATTCCTTGCTCTGGAGCCTCCAAGTTGAAGCCTTTATGGGTTTAACGTTGATTCAGAAATGAAAAACCCTTTTAAAAGAAAAATAACCTACCTGCTGTTTATGCACTCACATGCTCAACGTGTAGGTGTGTGCACTATCCATAGGAATGTGATATTATACAGAGAGATTTACAATTCCAGCGATATTAATACTTCTCAGGTGAACGAATCAATACAACAGTTATTTCCATCTACACAATCACAACATGCTTTGACTTGGTAATGAGAGAACACTTCATGAGGCTGTTTCTGCACTAATGAAAGAGGATGATTCTTAACCTGCTTGTGTATACAACATGCCACACACACTGCACTTTCTGTGTTGTATAAGCTCTCTGGCTTCAGCTGAGCTGCTCAAACTGTCGTTGAGAAAAGATGCCGTCCTCAGTGACGGATAAGAAACAAACTCTGTCTCAGATATTTTTGGATTCCATTTAAGACGTGCGGAGAAGGTAGGAGGCAGGTTTGTAATTGCAGTAATTATCAAAGCATTATCTATATATGACAATATCGACATCATCTTCACAACCACACTATAATTTGAACTCATTTTGTTGGCTTTTTTTTTTTTGTACTAGACTAGATGAAAGCAAACTGTGAGTCACCATATGAAAAGTTTTTCATAGAGAGGAAATGATAAAGATGAATCATTTGACAGACGAACCATTAAATTAAACAAACCATTTTATTTCTGGAAATTGTTGGGCATGATTAATGTGCTGGTAGAAAAGTGCACTGGAGGCACCTCCTGTTATGCTCAGTGTTATTCAGGGCAAGTACTCCTATGACTTCTGGGTAACTAACAGTGTTGGGGTAGCTCCTTTGGAAGCCTAGCTTGTAAAACTACATCTACAGCCTGGCAATAGTTTGAACAAACTAGATTTCTACCCCTGGAAAAATGTAGTTTGTAAAACTACTGCTAAAATAAGGAACTTTAGCAACTACTTATAGTCATTATACACATTCAACTCAGCGTTAAATAAATCAACATATGGTGTATATGAAACAAAATATAATAGCCTACAAAAAAATCACATGCAAGCAGAAATATGCCTCTCAAATCAAGTTTTATTTTTTAAAACATCATAGGAACTTCAGAGGCACTAACACTTAGGCCCTAGAACTAGATGCCAGGGCAGAATCGCTGGTTACCATAACACATGAGCAGTCTCTCAAAGTTTTTATCAGACAGCAGGTTCCGTTTGGCACTAAAACATCTTCATCAACACTAAAAAGCCGCTCACATGCTGCACAGGCTGGGACAGTGTTGAACTTCACAAACACTTTGGACTTCTTGGGTAGAGATTTGAAAGCATTTGGTGGGGACTCATCTGCAGTATTGGGAAAGTTCGCTTTCTACATGAACTAGTTCAAGGTTCAGTTCACAAATTTCAAAATGAACTAGTTCAGTTCATAGTTCATAATTCAAAATGTTGAACTAAGTTCACAGTTCCAAAAATGAACTAGTTCATAGTTCTTTTTTTTGTCAATATGTTGCTGCAAGCTATTATTTTTCAAAATTATTGCCACAGCCCATATAGAACCACAGACAGCAGTTATTTGATCAGTTTTAACACTGAAACTGCAGGTCTCCGACAATATACTGAAAAACCAGGTTGTCCAGCTGCGGCTGGGAGATGAAGACAATGGGGTGGTAGACGATCTGTTTTGGCTTGCCGTTGCCGTGTCTTTTGATTTTTAATTCACTCACACATACCTTGAAAGGCTATCCGGGTGCTTTAGTTCAATGTGCCGTTTCAGGTTTGCTGTTGACATCGTTGATGTACAGAGTTGCATCTTGAAACCCGGCGGGTGAAGTTTACACAAAAAGGTCAGATTTCCCACCTGGATCATCACTGACCTTTTCATAAAATTGTTTTAAGTAATCATATGAAGATGCCGTATTAATGGTGGCGGCAGTGTCTGAGGTAGTGCTTCTGCCTTCATTTGTTTTTGTCTCCATGCTTAGCATCTTGATGACGCATGCGGCAGTGCGACTCTGTGGTGGCTGGTGTTGCCAGATGGGGTGTTTTTCCCGCTACATATTGAGGCCTGTTTATGGTGTGTGTTAGCTGGATTTTCACCTGGAAGGCTCTATGGAAATCTGGCGCTCTCTTGAACGAAGTTAAATTGTAAGAGAAAGAATGCGTTCACAATAATGTTCATCAGGCAGAAATACGTACGTTCAGTTCACGTTCGCCCAAGATATGAACCAGTTCATGAATGATTGTTCACTGAACGCATTCAGGCACAACACACTAAATTTTTGTTGTTTTTCGGCTTGCAGAGCTCACATGTGAACACATAGGTCGTGTCTGTAGATGCATCTATATCCAACATGTACATGCTCAAATATAGCCATGGTTGGGCTGGTGCATTCGGGGCGCATCAGGGGTAGCGCGAGAGATGTCCATGACGTGCCATATGAGCACTGCCTTCCTTGGCACAAAGACCCACCCACTCTGTGACTCAAGTCACTTAGTCCAAGTCTCAAGAGATCCCCAACTCATTTGTTCTTGGTCAAGTCAAGCCAAATTGAACATCATGTCTGTTGTTTCTGCTCTATGTGACTTCAGTGAGACGGTAGGATCACAACGTTAAATACATGTTTACTTCAAGATACAAGTTTTCAACACACAACATTGTGACATAATGAGTTTTGTTTGTAGTTAGCACCTACATTACATCTGACAAGTTGTTACAGAGCTGGGATTTGTATTTACGACAGTGGTGTTGCACTCAGAACCTATGTGGGGTACAAAATTGCACAGAATGCCAATTCCTACATAATGTTGCTTTAAGACAAGTTAAGTCCCCCACCCGAACCCAGCATATCGCAGTCTGACATGCAGTATCAGGTCTGTATAAAATGAAAACACAAGGTATTAGTACCTGTAGGATACTGATATTATTTGATATAAAACTACATCTGCATAAATAATTTCTAAATTTATTCTTAGTTTAAAACACATGTATGTCAACGCTGACAACATTGAAAATGTGTTATATTTTATATATGAAGTATTGAAACTGAAAATGAACACAGACAAGTCATCACGTCTCAAGTCATGATTCATTAACTTCTCAGTCCAAGTCGATTCTTAATTTTTTCTGTTCAGCCAGGTAGCACGTCCACCTCTCTGCAGCTGAATACAATAGACACCCCAACTGATGCTCCTTAAACTCCACAAATAAAAGAATCTGCCATGTTTTTAGGATGATATTGTCTCTAAAACAGTTACACCTTCCCAATCGCTGCTGCAAATTTGGTCAACAATCACGACAAAAGTATGCATTCCCAACATACTTCAGTGCAGGCATTCACATATTTTGTGCATGTTTCTTCTATTGAATTGGAGCTGTGAAATGTCCATAAGGAGTTTTAGATTCTCGGCTGAAGCGTGTTGTTGTAGTTAGCACTAGATGTACCACTTTCCCAGCGGTGTGTATGAAGGCCGTATAAAGAATGCCTGGATGAAGAATTCAATCCAATTCAACAGCACTGAAGTAAACATGGCTTTTTATGGCTTCTAAATGTCAGACAGGTTTGGGTTCTAGATGAATTTTTTTTCTGTTGTTGGGCTGCATTATTCGGCTTCTTTTATTTTTCGCCATCCTGTCAGCACCAATATGTCAGTGTGCTTTTACAAAGTTGAATCATTATCTAATGATAAGCTTCACAAATATAATATTCATGCAGGGTCATTGTGTTGGATTTGTACAACATGTGCACTGTACTATGCTCACTCCTTGTGGATTTAAAAATCAGTACGATTATATTCCAAGTGGAGAAGAATTGCTTTCGAGCCCCCGATCTTCAGTAATGGGGAAGTCGTGTATGGGGCTGAAAGGCATGTTACCTTTAGTTATTCTGTAACTGCATGCTTAATTTTCAGTATCATTATATGAAAGATCTTTAAAATGACTGAAATAACATCAGTTTTAAGGACAGACAAAAAACATTACTGGAAACATCCTGATATCCATTAACCTGGGGTCATGTAATTTTACCAGATGCATTATAAAGAATGTATGTGAACTTGATGCTGCATATTCAGAAGATAAAACATGTATTTCTGCTAGATTGAGTCTAGTTACACTGAATATACACTCAAAGCTAGGGTCTGTAATGTTGTTCAGAAACACATTTTGTTACACTAGGTGCAATGATCCTGCTATCCTGAGAGTAGTCAATAAATTATGTATTCAGAAAAAGGAAGGAAAATAATCGGACCTCTGTGGCAGCTGCAGGACTGAGAGAAAGTTGACCAATCCTTGCTATCCGGCCCGAATAGCACGGATTGGTCAGATGCCTTCATGTTTCATTCTGTCCCTCCCTCCTCCGCGCGTGCACACGTTACGTTTCACTGATGCCGGAAATATTCAGCACACTCCTCTGCAGAAATACGGAGTTGCAGGAGAAGACGTTCATGTGGTTACAACGGCAGATAAAATGCAGCCAGTTGAAAAGTGATGCAGAGGTTGCTCTCTTTCTGTTGGACAGGTAATTATTTATTAATTGATTTGTTATTTTAATGAAATATGTGGGGTTGGCCAACTTGGCTACGTTTGTAGCTCATATTAGCCCAATGCTAACGTTAGCCTCTTTGTGTGTTGTTTTTAGCCATGAGAATGACTAATGAGTCGGCCCAATTTCCACTGGATAGGGGTCCGCTGCGTTGCGGCTCTGGTTTGAGTCCGCAACGGCACAGTACGGTAGACGGCTGACCTCACCACGTGTGCTGGTGTCAACACGGGGTGTTTTATTTTGAAAAGTAACCGGATGTAGTTTGTTATTTCGGCACTTGACTTCCTGTCTGCTCCGTGCTAAATTCAGCTGAATTGCTGCGTCGTGCTCCGACATCTCCTCCCTGCTGAGTCCCAAGATGCACGTTCAAGTTTGTGGGGGAGTGGCTTTGGACAGAGCACTGATGGGATGGGGAGGGAACTTTCAAACTTTCACTTTCAAATCTTGCTAGCACTCTTGCTAACTCTCCAGGATTGTAGACCCTAGCTTTAACTTTAGTTTCACTAGAGAGAGGTACCTCAGCTTTTTCAAGATGATGAACCTTGCCCATGTATTGATTTATGTAGTTTATGTTGCCAAGTCATATGTGCTCTATCTTTCGTAAGCTCATTCAACCAGGCCTTGTTGTGGACTTTTAAATTACTTGGTTTTGTGATATGACTTTGAGTGGGAATACAGTGGGATGTGTTTAGATGAGAGATACAGGACCTGAAGTGCTTCCGGGCATGACATTCGAGAAGAGAAAACACAAGAGCATCTTCAGCTAACGCGTCCTAGCTAAAGGTCAGTGGCAAGTAAAGGGCTGCGATCGAGAAAAGGTCAAAGCCTCTTTGAAAATGCTGGTAACAATATAGTAAGCATAATAAACAAGTGGAATATATCAGGTCCCTGAACTCATGATAGTACAAATAGTACCTTTAGTTAAAGAGAAAACTTTCGATGCGATCCACTGACAGAATTGATGTACAATAGGATTGAGATTTGGAGTGATGTTCTGATGAGAGCCTGTTACAGAGACCGGAGCTGGAGAATGTCACAGCACTTATGGCCCGGGCAACATAGATGTTAATGTGACATTTAAACCAGACCACACAGTTGGATGTCTTGGCCTTCAACCTTATACAGACACTGTGTCTCATAGTCCTCCAAGCGATATAAACTAAATGTCTTCTGTCACAAGCATGACCTCACACGGTTTGTATTAGCATGTCATCATCTAGTATTATGAATATGGTAAGGAAGGGTGCCCTTGAGCAATCTCAACTAAATGCATAGTTAGTATTAAAAGTCCCAGATGCAATAATTCAGTGTATAAAAATGGCGTTTTGCAAAGGTTTTTGTTTCAAGGGTAAACAAACAGCAGCATCTAATTTAAAATATTCATTTATGTGCCAAACTAGCCACTAGAAACGAATTATTCAAGACGTAGTGTGATGTCATGAAGTCACAGAATCGAGAATCACAGAGTCGAAGCGACTCCTGCTTCCGTTTGTGCAGTATTTTTTCAAGCACAAGATCATATGTAAAACACTGAAGGAAACAAACAAAAATTCATTATAGGTCTCCTTTAAATTGCAGACAAACTGATATAACTAAACTTTCAATGCCACTTGGTACGTGCATCAAACATGTCTCCTTTAATTTCTTATCCGGAATGTCAATTTTATAGTGCTCTGCGATCCTAAGAAGCTGTTCCTTAGTGCACTGCTCCAGCAAAGACTCTGAAGGATCCTGGATGAAACTCTCTACAAGGGAAGCCATCCTCAAAACCAAATAATAATCAACCAAATGTTCAACCTTGACTGGGACACACAGAAAACCCAATCCTGGGGTGACAGGTGAACAGGAGCCTCACCCCTACCCTGATGCTAACTACAACCATAAAGCTAGCTAATTAACTCATCCCTAGTCTTCGTGCAGTTAATGGTGGGGGGTTATTATGCACGAGCGAGTGTAGAAGAGTGAGAAGAAAGCAACCAGAAAACTGGCAACCCTCTCACGACCACAGAGATGCTCCTGAGCTAAAAGCTCACCCACCCTCGCCGCCACCTAAAGTAGTCACCACGAGTCCTTTAGAGGGACCCCCTACCGAGCCTAACAGGGGAGAGGGAACTTCTGCTCAAACAGACACCAAACTACCCAAGATAGGGGCCACCACAAAACCTCAGTCAAGTCCAACCAATCTCAAAAACAAACAGAGAGGGACCAAATACCTCCCCTAAATCTCCTACAAGCTTCTTACAGGAAGCAACCAGCACGAACAACCTGACTCTTCCCCTCCCAAAACAGTTTGTGATTAACCACAGCACAGATAGCCATGTCCAAAAACAACCAGTGTACACTCCTCCAAGGCAATCCAAAGACCATTGTCTACAATAGCAGGAAACACACGCCAACCTAAACTGGGCCAAATTACCTGTACAAACCAAATTATTTTTTCATGCTATTTTAGGATCAATAGTGGATCCCTGACGAGCCCCCACACATCACCCTGTGTATGAATTGTGGGCTTCAGTGTGTGTGCGGATCCCTTCTAATGTTGTTTTATTTGACCTGTTGACATGTAGTGAGTGGGCGTACAATAGAAGCTCACATCAGGTCTGAAAGCCATGTCTGGCTTCTCTAACATGCCCCAATTATGTTACTGTGAATGTATTTCTTTGCTCGTCTTGTGAATAGAAGTATAATCTTATCTTATATAAACTTATAAACTTATGGATGGGTACTTGTCATAACCCAAAGTTAGTAGACTGTTTTATATCTGTAATGTGCATGTTTTATGTACTATTGTGCAAACCCATTCATGACGATGTCTCAGTGAGCCAGTCATAAACAGCTAAACTGTAAACTGTATTATGCCTCCCGCAGACTAGTGGCAAACTTCGGCTGAGACAGTCTGTTTCTGCGACAGAAACATAATGGTTCCTGACAGGGTGTGTGATTTCCTGAAAGCCATTTAGATATGGCCCAGGTCTCCTTAGAGCTAAAGACAGGATTCAATAAGTAATGTCTCTGCAGGCCCCAGCACCTGGCGATCCCCGTCACCCTCTGGCTGACTGTAATTATTTGTGATAGCCCCCGTACGATTGCTGGCCTCCCAGCAGCACATGTTTCACTCAGGCTTTTAGACGGGCATCAAAATGCATTACCTCCAAAGCAGTAGATGTGGGCCTGGATGCGTGAAGCCAGGGTGGAAATAAAGACATTAACTCTGTCTGCAGACCAAGATTGCTGAGCTGTGCTGTGTGACATCAGAGCCTGTTATGCATATACATCAAAGATCATTAATGCACTGAAGTTCAGGACATGTCAGTCATTGTTATACGTTACATACATTTCTGCTGATTGCAGGTCTGTAATGCCGTGGATAAACTATACATTGTTTTGAGTGGGGAAATGACTTTGTGATGATAGAGGAGAGAGGAATACGTTTCCTTCCTTCTTTCCATCTGTATCCTCTAACCACTTTTCTTTCTTCTTCAAATTAAGTGGAAGCAACTTGGTAGATCTTCTCAGGTTCTCTGCATACAGCGCTATAGCATGGTAAATATGGCCTTAATGACTCGTCGGCGGGGGGCTCGGCTGTTTAATGCGCAGGCTCTCCTGCTCCACCACGATCAAATGAGAGCCTAATTTGATTTTCCCTCTTGACCTCTATTCCTTCTAGAAAACAACAAAGCACTGGGGATTTTTTCAAAGGCTTGTGCAGTCGAGTGGAGAAATTCAGGGGTGTGTGGAGAAAAGGAGTGGATAATGATTAGATTTTGCTCACAAAGATATAAAGAATATTACGTACTCCTGCTGACTCACACCCATGCAGTATATGATGTGCGCTTATTGATGCAGTTACACATGTATTCACAAACAGGTTTCATGGGCAAACATCACACTCAAATTCTCACGGTATAGTTCAGCATTTTGGGAAACTCACTTACATTCGCAGCAAATGACAGTTTAAGGGGTGTTTCCTAGTTTCATTGTCCTACTTGTGCTGAATCAGGTGAGCTTGTTCACAGTAGCCGATGCTGTCTAAAACAGATTAACGATTTGCCTTTGTCATCGTTGCTTTTGTGCTGAGGCTTGAAGCTGTTGCAAGACACAGCTGGCTAACAGCTAGCGCTGGTTGGCAAACGTTAAAGCTGCGAATGCTAGCTAACGTAAATATTGCTAATGCCAACTAACCTTTACGTTGCTGAAGCTAACTAGCTAACATTAAGGCAGTAAAGTATGCTGGGCACTTACCCACGTTTTTATCCACTAACTGGCAACTGTGTCGATCGATGACGAAAAACAGATGCCATGTGATACAAACAGCATTATACTGTTCAAAATCGTAGTGTTTGTAAGGAAAAGTGCCACTTTTATTCTACTCTTCATTTTCTATATATGGCATATGACATCAACATGACCTTTAAGGTCCTATGAGTTGAGCATGCTGTGTCTCATAAATTCTTTATGAGAAACAAAATGTAAATATGACGGTTTCCTGTATGGGACTATTTCTCGACCAGGCACAATAACTTCTAAAGAGAGTTTCCCCTGATTGCCTGTCTGGTAAGAGCCAACAAATAACCTGACATATAACCCTCTCAAGATGGCTAACTGTCAGTTTTACAGTTTTTTGGCATGTATAAAACAAATGAGATATGGTGCTGGTTGGTTGATTTTGTTACCTGTGTACAGAGCCAGCTTAGCTTTTTGCCTTTGCCTTACCGGTAAAGTAAGCAAACCAGCTGCTTACTGTAGTCTTATAATTGTTGGACAGACATCAGAGCGGCTCAATCTTTAAACCAACTCTCGACAAAGAAAATAAGCCTATTTTACATAATTTTAAGCTTGAAGCGTAGTTTGTGTTAATAAGCATATTAGATAATTGAAAGCTCTCATTTTAAATGACGACTGAAAGCAAGCACAAGCTTTTTAAAAAGAGGTAGCTGGTGAGGATTAAAATCAGCATTTGTGTCTGTTTTTGCAGGACTCCAGTTGGAAAGTGTCCCCACGATTTCATCCCTTAGATGTGGCAACAGATGAGACCACTTCAGAGGCGAGCAGCAGACCATGGCATCGCTACAGAGGAAAACACACAGTAGGTGTCTAGACCAGCGGCAACAACCCCACGTGCTGATACCAACACATCCACAGGCCACATGTGTTCGGTCAAACTGGTGTCAGCAATGAGAGAGACTTCTGTTTTTAAAAAACGCAAGAGATGACTGTCTCTTCATAAGGGAAGTCTCCACGAGAAGCAAGAAATATTTTTTTCCATCTCTTTTTACAGAATTTTCTCTTTTCAGCTCCAAACTTCTAACATATTGCAGTTACTTATCTCTCACCCAATGGAATGTAAATCAGTACTTATATAAAAATTTATAAAAATAACTTCAGTTACAGCAAAGAAAAAGGTCAGCTAAAAGTGGAAGCATTTCTGTCTCACACATCCCCAGTTGCACACACGCATACCTGGGTATTGATGCAGTACACACAGTCTGCTACAGTTGCCTCTGAGTAGCTCCTCTGGAGCTGTCGGGGGTTAAGTGTCCAACTCTAGGGCAGCTCAAGAATAGTTGTCGAGGGCATGACAGCTCATTACTCATTCAAGCTCGCCACTCATTTTATTGACTGGTTTGGGAATTCAAAACGGGTTCCTCTGCTCGAGGCAACTTTTCCGACATTATGAAGCAATAAAACATGGAGACATTCTCGTCTCAGCAGAGAGTAAGGAAAAACTGTCGCTGTAATACGAAAAGCAGCAACTGAAGGCTCCCCAATTTATTTTTATAGGCCAAAGAATTGGTGAGAATGAATTTAGTAGATTAGTAAACTCAAACACCCCTGAGCCAGCACCGTTAACAACAACAGAGCAGCTGTGTTAAACCAATTTTTATGTGTCAACCTACAATTATACGAATGTGTGACATGGTGACGTAGTGTTGATGTCACAAAGTCACAGAGTAAAAGGCAGGTAAAAGACTGTCTTCTTTGGAAGACACTGCTGCTTATTCATAAACAAAAACATTTCATTTGTAGCGCTACAACCATTTCTCTGTATATTGTGTATATTTCCAGATTGTGTTCTTATTATTTGATTGTTTATTTTATTGTCTACTCTAATGTTTTGATTTATTTTATTCTATTGTCTATTTTAGTATTTTATTTATATCTTTATCTCTATCTATTGTTTCATGCTGTATGTCTATTTCTAATGTGCATGGAGCATCTGGAACAAAAACAATTCCCCCTGGGAATCAGTATCCTGATTCTGATTCTGATTCTGATTCGGAAGAGAGGAGCTTCTGTTGGTGTGAATTTGACCTTTTTAATTTTCAAAATCTATTTCCATGCACAAGAACATATAAAACACTGAAAGAAAGGAACGGAAAAGCAATAGTTCTCCTCTAAGTTGTTCTCCGGAGAGTGACCATGCCTCACGCAAAAGCTGTTTCTTGTTTTCTGGGTTGCACAAGTCGAAGTTTGTCGCCAGCATCCTTACCTCCATTGGTAAAAAAGCAAAGCGAGGATCTTGTGGAAATTGTTCAATGTGCAGTATATTTTGTAAAATGGCGAGGAAAAACTTGGAAGTGGTGGAGCGATTTGGCTCAGCAGGGCTGTGAGACAAAATGCTTTCATGGCACCTGCTGGTGCAGCCTTCTGCGATTCAGACTCTTTTTTCCTTTCCTTCCCCATCATCCATCCATCAACCCAGCGGTAGATGCACAGAGCATAGCCACTCTCCATTTGTCAATGCCCATCAGAAGTTGTTACATTCTCATTACATGCCTGCTGACCCCTTTGAAGCCCGGAATAAACTCTGGGGGTGTTGCATAAGAATGTCACAAAGGATAAAAATGTTGTCTATCTCCTGAGCACGACTGAGAGGCAAAGAAACTAGAGGGATTACATCAATACTTTCATCGCTTCACGCCCAGTGTTGTGTTGTCGTTGTGTAACGTGTCATGTTTTTGTTTTTTTTAGTTCAGCGACTGCAGAACTCCCGTTGGACGGTCCAAACCAATATGCTTTTGGAGAAAAAAAGCAAATGAGAGCTAAAGAGGCAGAAAAGAGGGTGGGGAAGATAACAAGAGAGGGAGGCAATAAGCGATCGGGAGAGAACATTTTATTTTTGAGCCTGTTAATGAGACATGGAAGATAAAAAAATAAAGCAAAGCACAACAGAGATTAAAAAGTTATTAGTACATAATGAGTTATTATAGCCTCCTGTAAGGTAGCTTTGCTGCGGGGGTTTGATCCAAAGAATGTGTTGTTGTCTATTATGTTGTCGATAAAAGAGCTCATTTCAGGTTTAAACGTGCAGGCAGTGGTTGAGCTCGAGTGAAGCACAGCTTTTGAAACCATCTGTCATTATCAAATGACATCGTGCCTGGATATAAAAGACACTATCCTTCACCGAGAGCACTTGGTCACGATCCTGAGCAGCAGCTGAACTCAAATGACATTGGGGTTACTGATTCTGGTTTTTAAAAATGTCTTAAGTTGAGGAGGCAGTGTGTGTTTTCACACATGTTACTGAAAGAGTGAAAAAGCAAGGTGGGAGAAACAGAAAAGCAGAGAAAAAATACAAAGCAGACAGCTTGAGCTCGCATCTTATCACAGCATTAGGAAACATCACTCAGATTCCCCCCTTGAAATGTTTGTGCAAGGTTTTTTTATTTCATTTGAGTGGCTTTACAAAGAGTGAACTGAAGTTTCATAACGTACCAATATATTTCATAATAACACTCCCCAAACAAGTTGAAGGACATTAAATAGAGGCGTTGTCTGTCAAACGGTCAGACCTCACTATTCAAATTGCCATTTTTTTCTGCATTTCAATAATAAATCAAATAAAACAACTCTACACTACTAAACTACTGTTTATACCACACATCAAGCGCCATTCACCACTGCTCCCCTGTAGCCTTACCCTGTCAGTAATTCTACACAATAGGTATTATTGTTGAAAAAAAAATTTGTACTAACAGATTAAAAATATATATATTGTACTGTTATCTTGTTGGTTAAAAACGCCTGATGTCAACTGGAGCCTGACAGACGGACCGACACATTGGTTGGGTGATATCATCTACAGATACCAGCCAATGACAGATAAACTGTGTCAGGATATGTATGCTGTCTGATATGTCCTTGTGTGAAAATAGTTTGTTCATAGTGATTATGCCATTGCAATATGCAATCAATGCAATCAATAATTTAAAAATTCCCAGTGAAGTTCACTGTTTCAGCGCTCTGATGCCATTTTAGACAAAAGAGGTTTGTTTGTGAAACTGTAAAACATCTCATCGGTATTTCATGCGGCACAAATCATTGGTATTGGTTGAGATCAAACACTAATTGCCACAAACCACAACGTGCAGCTGAGAACTGCACTGCTGTAACTGCTCTTTCAGACGCAAATGAAATTTGTATTATAACTAAAGGTCAGGAACTACCCCACGCCTCTCTCCTGGCTAATTTGCCACCTGAGTCATCTAACCAAAACCTCCTGGGTCCCTGTAACGCAACACCTGTGCCTTTCCAATCCAATCACCTGCGCAGACATATACAGGCAAGCCAAACCATTTTTTCTCCCGTCTGTCTAAAGTCCTCACCCCTCCAACCCCTCTCTTCCTCATCCACCTACCTCGACCCCTCTCCCCTTCATCCGCCTACCTCCACCCCTCTCTCCCTCATCCACCTACCTCGACCCCTCTCCCATTCATCCACCTACCTCGAGCCCTCTCCCATTCATCCGCCTACTTCGACCCCTCTCTCCCTCGTCCAACTGCCTCAACCCCTCTCTCCCCACCCTTATCAAGCCTTCCATCAATTCGATAAAACAACCTTCACACTAAATGATGCCATGGTCTGTTAGTGAAAGTGCTACCATCTACAAAACTATAAGTGTGTGCAGTGAACCTGCATGAAAAACTTTATCGTGATCTGTGAGTGTGGGCTGCAGAGTGCGAGAACAACGTGGACCGATGTGTCTCCAGGCTAGATTTCTGGTGTTACTGCCACTGATCAATATTCAGCGAGAGGCCACTGGTGTCCTGAGAATGATGTGAAATCTCACTCCTGCTCGTGTTGGTAATGACAGCACAGCAGCTCCTCCTGGTCCCTACATGGCCGGGGTCCTGATACAACTCATTATTCTGCCTCAGCTGACATGTTGAGTCAGGTGGATGCTCACATGCCACGCTGCGATTTCATCAGTTTGACTTTTGTGTACCAGGAAAAATAGAAAGCGAGGGAGTCTACAAGCCGCCAATTCATTCAGCTCTCATTGTTCAATTAGTCACCTTGACAACCACTGGGCAGCTTTTTTGTTTAACTCCTTTGTGTGTCGCTCTGTGTGTTCCTGTCTTCCTTTAGGGCTCCTGAGTGATGACAACACACGCACACACGCACGCACACACGCAGAGAGTTCAGTCCAAGTATGTCGAACGTGTCGCCTCCTCCTGGCAGTCGATTGTGGAAATGTTTATCTTTGTTCGCAGTCTGTTGGTTCAGATTATTCCTCACCTTGCCTGTGGGTAAACACCGTGGCCCCGGAGACAGCCACACACAACGCTCACCCATCCCCTCACTCGGCCGGTCCCTCGGACCCCCGCTTTGCCATCCGACCGCTCGGCTCGCGCAGCGGCACGCAGTGTGCAGACCTCCTCCAGAGAGAGAGAGAGAGAGCGCACAGCACATCCCAGTCAGTCCTCCTCCTCCTCCCCCCTTCTCTCTCTCTCTCTGTTTCTCCCTCTCTGTGCCATTCGCACCAGGATGGATCTACCCTCCGAGCAGAGCAGAAGTCTACTTCAGCACTTGGCAAGTTGGACCCTCATTTGGAAGTGACGCGGGAGCTGAGCGTTTCTCATCCCCCACCCCCCTCCCCGTCCCCTTGACAAGATCCCCATCTTCTTCTTCTTCTTCCTTTTCTTCTTCTTCTTTTTTCCCCCGTCCGCTCATCAACTTGTCCGTCGGAATCCTCCACGATGTCAGCAGCCGGGCGACACGCTCGCGTCCTGCTCCTGCTCTGCTTCATCTCCACCGCGGCGTGCAATATGTTCGCGTTCACCGAGGAGCCCTCTGAGAGAGCCGGGAAGTCAGACGGGTATTGTAGTCGGGTACTACGGGCTCAGAGCAATCGAAAGGAGGTCAACAACGAGTTTCGCCTCCGCGTTGAAGGGGACCCGGAGAGCTATCAGCCGGGGAGCACATACAGAGGTTGGTGCTTATCCGCGGGATTTACGCACACTGCGCCTGTTGGCACCGTGCGCGCTTCGTCAAATAAACACTCATGTGCGGTCAGTAGGCTAAGCAAACTTAAAGTAAGTTTCTGCAAGAGTCTACTTTTCAAGCCGGGCTTGTGTATACGCACTGAAAGTAAACTACACCCTCCATTCCAGCAGGGAAATGTGCATGTGTCACCAAAGGTGACCAGACAATTTGACTTTCAACGCCTCAAAAGTCCTTTGTGATCAAAAATTGAAAAAGGTTTAGAGCTTAATCCCTCTGCGATATCTGTCAGGCGGTTTGCGATTCTCTTTCATAGTTAAAACAGATTTTTCAAAAGCCAGCAGTCCCCCCTATCACCCCATTGCTTTTGTCTAAAGTGGAAGTTATTGGGTGCTGTTAATGGGCATGCACCATCTGCTCTGTGAATCTCAGAGGCTCACGCCGCTCTGGTCTTCACTTCTTGGCTCATTCTTCTCTGACTGGATCATAAATACTTCCACAGCATTCAAACTGAATAACTGGATCGGCTCAAAAAGTCACATTTTTGCAATTATAATGCCATCACCTGAAGGCCTGAAGTATCTATATCTTCTCCCAAGACGCAGATAAAGTTACAGGTACAGGGAGTTAAATTTCCCCTGAAGTAAATGAATTAATCCTTTTTTTTATGTTCCGCTGGATTACAATCTTAAACTCTCCCCTACTTCCAGGCTGAGCCTTTTACAATTACTGTTATCTGAGCTCAAGAGCAGGTGCGACGTCTGATTGTACATACAAAAGGAATAATTACTATTATATCAGAATATATTACCCTTTATCCACCAGACTCTGTCACGTCTTAGTGTAACAGTGCTGCTTAGGCAGGCATCCAATTAAGACCCCTTTAATTCTTGTGTTTGGGAGCTCAGCTGTTTTCCCCATCAGTTGATGTCAGTCCTGTTTGCTTTCCATCCAGTGCTCCTGACTGCATCCAGCCCCTCCTACTTCAGAGGGTTCACCCTTATTGCCCAGAGGGAGGGAGCCGAAGGAGACAGGGACGAGGACTACATTGGAAATTTCCAGGTGAGGCAGCAGCTATTGAAAAGACTTGCTCGTGCAATCTCTGTTTTTTTTCTCCCAGCGCAATAACCTGGGAATTAATCAACCTGTTCACCATAGTGACGTAGGACTGCAGCTAATAATAATTTCCTTTATCATTTAACGTGCCATTTATTTTAATGATTCAATCTGTTAAGCGTTCAGTCAAAAACATATGTGGTAAATGCCCACCCCAGTTCCCCAGAGCCCAAAATGAAGGTCCAAAAACCCAAAGACTCCTCACTTACTACCATAATTGACAAGGAAAAGCAACAAATCCTGACATTTAAGAAGCAAATATTTGAGATTTATGTGTGAAAATGACTGAAATGTGATACAATACATTTAAAAGTAACCCTCGGCACTAATAAAATACAGCAAACCAGCACACTTACTCCCCACGCCTTGCTTAAACATAATATCAATACCATACATGACGTATGTGCAAGGGAGAGAGAAAAACTAGATCTCCCTGTAGCTGGATGGGGGGGGGAGATGGGTGGGGGTCTTGACAGATTCTCTTTGCACAGCCTTTCCCATCTTCACATGTCAAAGTGTGATTATTCTCACCTCACCTCCTCTAATAGGCTCGATATAGCATATGAAAAGAGCATGCTTTCAGCTCGGCTATACGCGGCTCTGCTTTGCCAGGCTGTGAAATGTTCATGTGTGGAGTGTGGAGAGTTGCATGCGACGAGACAGCTCAAACATTTAGGAAGTGTGCGGTTGGTGTAGTCGAGGGGCTAATGAGCATTTTTGCAAAAGGCAGGTCCAGCTGGAGGTTTTTGTAGGAAGCAGGAAGACGATGGAGTGCGAAAGGAAGAGGGAGAAGGACAGGAAGCCGGTGGTGTTGTTACGCACGTGTGACCGTGGGCAAATATGTGAGGCCTTTGTCATTATGATGCAGTGTGAGGAGTCAAGTTGTGGAGAGAAGGAGAAGAAGAAGAAGAAGACCTGTTGATTGGCTATGTGAGGATTATAATTATGTAATAGGATGATGAACTTTTGACATAAAGCATAATAAAATGTCTCCAGTTGCTTTTACAAGACATTTACAGTGTAGAAACTACATTGTGCGTTGAACTACAAGACATAAATGCAATATTACATTCATAACCTTTGAATTCCTTCCTCCTCACCGGTCCTTTTCCGCTCTCGTGCCTTTTAGCTCGCCGTGTCCTGCCAATGTTTTGTTCATTGAAAGTCACGGCTTCAGTTTTTTTCACGAGATTCGTTGAGCTTACACTGCACGAAGTGACAGAGGACTTGGAAAGAAATTAGCAACAGAGGAACTGGTTTTCAGCTTTATCAAGTGCCCAAATATGAGAGACATTCCAGAGTGTTTCTAACAGCAAAGCCAGTGTACTCCGACACAGTGTACTCCTAATAAGTGCAGTGCTAAGAAAAGTACTAAGAAAAGGCAAGGCAGACGTATAGGTAACCAGGCAGAATTCTGATTCGCAAAATCAAGTGTTTTCTGAGACAGGACCTTGTTAGAAAGCACTTGATAAATGGGTTTCACGGCATGTGCGGAGCTCTCCTTTTCAGACTTTTGTGAACCTGCCGGTTTCAGTCTCTTCCCCCAAAAACCCCCCCAACAAAACATAATTTTATTGAACCTATAGTACAATGCATGGCGAGATTTGCACAGCAGCCCTCGGGCTGTTCTGATCACAGTTAACTGCCATGCCGTGGCACTCGCAGCGAACCTGACCCTTGAATATAGGTCGACATTAAAAAACAAAACAGAAATATGTAATTTTTTGTCCTGCGTGCACCCTCACGTCTCATTACGCAGGGCTGATACTGGTGGGGTTTATTCTGTTTTATTTGTCCTTGCCATTGATTTCATGCTGTTGTTATTTAGTGCCATCCTTGAGCCATGTGGCAGAGCGTGGCGCGGTGTGACAGGGCGCTAAACGCCGGGAGTAAAAAGGGGGAGGCGCTCTGCCATTTAGTCACGTCCGGTAGCTTTGCTCCACATGCGGGCGAGGCTTGATTGTGGAGAGAAGGATAGATGTGATAAATGGATGTGTGGCCCTAGGCTTTAGATGTTGGAATCAAATGTAAAAAGAAATGTACGTGCCATTTTCTGAGACTCTGCCTTTGATTAGAACAGATTTGAAGAGGTTTGAAGGTCTCGTTCACAGCTGCAGATGATCACCTGGCTTGTTCCACGCTCCATGTGACAGCAAAGTAAAAAAATAAACTGCTGTCCCAAAGAGATATCCCTCCATCATCACCTACTCTGTTAGTCTTTCATGTTTTATGTCTTTTATGTCAGAAGAAGCACACACACACACATACACGCACAGACTCGCACAGTATTCGTCCACTGTGAAAGAGCTCTGGGTGGGCCGGCCTCCAGGCACAGAGTGAAAAGAAGCTGCAACAGAAGACGTCAGGCTTTATTTAACATACAGCTCATTTGAAATCTGCTGGTGTGCCCCCCATCACAGCCGTCTCAGGACAGCTCCCGACTTGATGAAAAGCACTTTTATTGAGCTTTCTGGGAAGGTCAGCTGCCACCGTGCGCGTGTATCTGTGTGTGTGTGTGTGTGTGTTCACGGGCAAAAGTGTGTGAACCAGCGGGGCAACCCTGGCGTTGTCCGACCAGACACTGATTCTCAGCAGGGTGCGATGATCGAGCAAGAGAGGGCAAATTGTTGGGCAGAAGTGTGAGGGGTGAAATCGGTGCCACCAAAGAGATTTGACATTTGACATGATCATGGACATGTGAGTGCATCGTCATCACATCATAATTCCACAAGGAAGATCTAATATGAGTGCAACCAAGATGTTGCGTATGAAAGAGGATTAGGGCCTTAAAAGTGAGTTTGACTTCTTTGTCAGAATCTCAGAATTAAAGATCTCAGACAGAGAAATGAAGTCAGAATTCTGAGTTTAAAGAAAGAATTTGCAATTCTGAGAAAAAATAACACTCAGAATATTTTTTAACAGTTGTCCTAATCTTCTTTCGCAGATAGGTAACCTTTAAATGGATGTTGAATGTTATTTGTTTGGGTCTGCAGTAAATGATTTAGTCAAGAATGATGCACAAATTCTTTCATGAACCATGAAACCCAATTTAGTTTTTCCACTGTGTCACTGTTTTTTCTCTTCTATGTTCTTTCTCTTCTACATGCTTATTGTGAGAAGATTTGAAAACTTTGATTTAGACACAAACACACACGACAAAAAGGGGTCATGAAGTCATTTCGCAGCAAATTTGTCCGCCTCTGTCAGCAGATGTTGTTTAATGTGTTCACATGAGACCTCGCTGAGACCTTGTTTTAACATGTGTTGAAGTCCAGTCAGGCCAGCACAGGATGCCTCTTAGAAACCATGGGAACACGGAGGAAAGGGGGGGGGGGGGGTAATCCGTCAGACCGAGATAGGCTGCACACACACACACACACACACACACACACACACACACACACACACACACACACACACACACACACACGAACACAGCTCCCAAGCTCCCCTTCTCACTCCGTCTCTCCTCCTCTCACAGACACACACACACACACAGGCATGCGTACCCACACTCAATCCACTTTCAGAGGCAGCTCATTCATAACATGGCATGACAAAGGAAATTCTCTGCTGACAGCTTTATGGAGTGAGAAAGTTCCCCCCGTCTTTACTGCCCTGATGTCACTTCCTATCAAACAGATCCTCGGTCTCTGGGTGGTGAATATTAGCGCGCTGGCTGCGCTCCTTCATGCCACCCGACCCTGCTAATTTCCTGTCCGGTTGAAATCAATGAGATGCTCAAGAGCAGAGAGGGCTGCAGGTATTTGGACACAGCTTCAGTTTGACCCCCGCAGAGTCTTTTTTTCTGTAAAACTGCCTGCGGTGATGGTGTCGGTGATAACTTCTGATTGATCTGAGTGTGGATTGAATTAAATCCAATTTATTTTATTTCACCAGGACTAACCTCTTAGTTTTAATGCCGTGAATGCTCCTATTCAGCTCCTGAAAGCTGCCGACTTGAGTCCTCTAGGCTGACAAAGTGGGAAAATAAGAGTGCGATGTTTCCCCCTTTCACTGGCCTGCATTAATTGCTTTTTGCTGTTTGGTGTCAAATGCCTTCATCATCTTTTTCTTGTTCCTCCACACACTGACAATGATAGTTATTCACAGGGACTGGGATGAGAAAAATCACAGCCACAGCTCTCTAGCCATCAACTGTTAAGTTTCTCTCCCAAACTCTTGGCCTGTGAACCTTGAAAAGACGCAGCGTGGTTTCTTTTTAACAGGTTACGTGTATCTATGAGCGATTTCCCCTCTGAACTTCTGAGACTATTTCATTTTAACGAGAGCAGAAAAGTATCCAGTATCTCACAAGGAAAATAATTAAAGATTAGAGAACAGCGAAATGAGACCACATGCAGATACACAGTTGTGTTTGTACAAGTATATGTGACAGAATCCAGAAAACCGTACATGGTTGAAGACTAATGATTTATTTCTGTCTTAACAACAATTTATAATAATTGCCCAGTTCTTAGGTTGTGTGTTTTTTAGATTATTCTGGAGTAAATCTCCTCACGTGTCCGGGAAATGTGAAATTATTGATGTCAGTTTCAGCTGCTAATTATGTTTATAGGTGCTTGAGCTGACAACAGAGGAGGAAATGAATGTGAAATACTCCACCGCCTAATGAATCAGATCACATGTGGATATTTTAATTGCCTCTTGTCTGAGGACGTTTTTATTCATCGCTAACTTCTGTGTGTGTGTGTGTGTGTGTGTGTGTGTGTGTGTCTGAACGCTTTTACAGATAATTGATGAGGAGGAAACACAGTTTATGACCAACTGCCCTCCTGCAGTGACGGAGAGCACCCCTCGCAGACGCACCAGCATCCAGGTGTTCTGGACCGCGCCCCCTGGTGGCTCTGGCTGCGTCCTCCTCAAGTATGTATACAGCAGCTGAAGTCCTCAGCTCAAAACGCTTTGATACGCTCCACACTACCAGTGGAGGATTAACTTGGATGAAGAGGTCCGTGTGCTCGATGAACTGTCATTATGTTATAAGAGGGCTGGTAATGCAGAGGGCAGGGCTGCTCCCTTCTATCTAATTCTTATATGGTATTTTTTCACCTTGCACCACTGCATGCAGAGCAATGGAGGATACCAGATTCAAGCTCAGCCTGTCAGTCTTATGTATCTTTTGCCCAAAAAAACAGGGTAGATTTGATTTGTGATTATCTCCTGGTGAACATCCCAATTTTTTTGAGATGTATAAATGTATTTTTTCTAACTTCAAGGGAGCAGCAACAGCATGTTTTCTTGTATTTTTGGCGAGTGGACTGTTTGTTTATTGCATTTGATGGCTCATGGACCAGACTAAATAACCTCACCAAAACATTTTAGATGAAAACTTAACATTTTTACAACCATGAAACAGGAAACTGTTGCATTTGACTGCGTTCATTTTAGTTACATGCATGTAATTATCTAGCAACTGAGTGTTAACCAGACTAGACCCCAAATCCCAGGAATGTTACAGTGTGTAGGTCAGTATTTCCATCACATTAATTTATTTGTGGTGGTCCACCACAATATCAACTTTGGCCGGCACATATTGATTTTCTATTTTTGGAGCTGCGCGTCCAGTTCTCAGTCAGTCAAGACAACGCACCCGTCAGTGAATAGCATGATGTTGTACACTCCGATACAGCGGATGGCAGTGTGGTTTTTAGTCTGTCGGCAAAACCAACGAATAAGAGGAGGAGGACTATTTAAGGCAGTTGGCTTGAACGTAATTTCCTCTACAAAGATGATGGCTGGCCTCATCGTCAAGATCAATCCCCCTAAAGCCAGTCGTGGCCAAGCCATGTAATTACATCATCATGTGATGCACTGGGGATTTTTTTCCAAAAGCAAACATTATGAAAGACTAACAACCCCTGCAAAATGACTTGTTTTACTGTAAGAATTTGGGCAATTCAGTCCCGTAAAATTTGTAGAGTCTAGAAGATCGCCCAATTACATTTTCTCCCCGTCCAAGTTAGCTCGGTACTATACCGGAAGTAAGAAGTTGGCAGAAGTTTTGGGTGCACATGCTGTATGGCACCCTAACTGGACAGCCACTGCCACAATTAAAGTCTGATTCTGTGGGACACACTGTAGGTGCTGACTACGAACAAAACTTATGACATCATAACGATGTATCTCGAAGTATGTAAGTGAGGCTTTGATCCTACCCTCTCACTGAAGCTACATAAACACTGTTTAGCCTGTTAAAGACTGAACTATCAAAATGATTTTGGAGATGTTATTTTAAGCAAAAAACATTACGTAATGTTGCTTTAAATCTGATTTGCTGATGGCTTTAAAGGTGTTTTATGTTACAGTTCATACTCCACACTGCAATCTTGACCAGAAAGTTGGCGTGTCGACCGCAATCCAAAGTCTAATGAAATGCTTCCAAAGATCTACAGAGATAATCGTTAAATAAGCAACGCAAGCATTGAAAGGTGTTGATTCCTCTGTCTAGACGATCCATTGTGTGTTCAGCATCAAACTTCTCGTTTTGCTTCTATATTCCATCAGCTCTATGTTTGCTGCTGATGTTGTCTTGCCAGGAGTGGGTGGTGATGGTGGTGATAACAGTCGCTTGTCAAGAGCGTCAGTCATTGTCGCGTGTAGCGTTCCATTTGTTGACTACTCATCGTTACATTTCTGAGAGGGGTCAGGCCCTTCAAGATGACTGACAAGAGGTTAGAATACAGCCTCGAGGCAGCGCCTCTTCTTCATCCTCTCATGCTGGAATGAGGACAGACTGGGCGCTTCAGTGACTCGCTGTAGTCTCTTGAGGTAAAAAGTAGTACTCTGAGACGGCACTGACTGATGCTAGCTGATTAGTATGCTAATCACGTCATGTGTTGGACGTTTACAGAACACAATACATGGACACCTTTGACATAACATCAAAACTGCAATAGTTGTAGAGTCAAATTCTTATATAAAGCTCCATTAAGCATTTGGTTTTTCGACTTTTTAAAATCTTAATCTTAATTTTAATCTTTTAAATGTTTTCCAAGATTGGTTATATGACTTATACTTCATTATGTCATATAGCATTACATCTCAGTTTTAGTCATTTAATGTTTTATGAGTGCATAATGAGATGGTGCGTTATGCTGCCAGCACACAGTATATCAAGTCCACATGTAGAGTAACTTTCATTACCTCCCTTCTCCCCAAGCTAGGCAGAGTTGAATACAGAAGTTCTTATCAAATCGCCGTTCCCAGTTGGCTTCATAAACTATTCATTGTCTTTATTAGTTCTACGGTTGATTGACACCAATCAATTCTGTTGTTGTGTGTCCTCTGGGCTTTTCTTGCATACAGAAGTGCAGTCATGTTTAACTGGAGACGGATCATGGCAGAAATCCATTTATTAATCCAGTTCTGTGGGGAAATACAGGACATGGAAAGATACTGAAGGACCGGGACTCACAAGGCCACCAGATCGATGCATTATTTAACTGTTTATGTACATAGGCGCTTTCTCTGCTGCCTGGTCCACATTTCTGCCTTGCAAAGGCTTGATGAAAATGTTGCATATCCTTGTAAAGCATGTTATTATGTGGCCGCCACAGAGTGTGATGAGTTTCCCTGTGAGTTATCCTAGAGTATCTTCATAACCTGCCTGAACTTTCCTACTTTCCTTTGTGCTCCTCTCTCCCTCCCCCTTGCTTTTCATCTGTCTCTCTCTTTGTTTTCCTCTTCGCTGTGTTGTTGTCATCGTTTTCTCAAGCAGGTCATGTTCGTACGACACTTCTGCTCTCCTCACAGAGACCAGTGGGATGATGGTATTCAGTTAAGCGCACGGATAGAGGAGAAAAAGTTGAAAGTGTGACAGAGCATACAGCCTTAGAAAGAGATACTTGAAAGTGCAGAGATGTGGATGTAATACCAGGGCGCAGACAATAGGAGACGGAGAGGAGTGAGAAGCCTATGGTTCAAAAGAGATGCCTCTGAAAGTCATGATTACAGGCTAGGAGTGGGTTTCTTGCCACTGTTCTTTCTTCTACCTAGCAGTCATAGAGATCACAGGATTCTTGTGCGCCTCTGTGCAGTAACACAACAAAAAGTCTAACTTATTGAGGAACTCCTGTAACTAACTGACAGGTGAAATGTGTTTATTCAAAGGACGTATGATGCTAAGTTTCAGGTTCATACATTTTCTTTTGGTTTTTCTGTCTCTTTTAAGGCCCCCCTCATGAATACCTAGTCTCCTCTGATTGGTCAGCTCACACACGCCTGACCCAGCAACACGAACAACAACAACAACAACAATGCAGCTGTGCAAAATGTGTTCTTACTTGCCAAACTAGATGTTTGGCATAAATTATGCAAATATGTGACTCTCTGACATAGTGTGATGTCACAAAGTCACAGAATTAAAGGCAAGACCGCTAACGAGGCATTTCAGCAGCAGTGTTTTCTGTGGGACAGAGGAGACTCCGTTGGTGCAGACGTTACCCTAACCCTTTTACATGCACGACATATGCACACATATAAAACACAATGAAGTAAAGGGAAAACATGAAAAAGCATAATAGGTGTCTTTTAAAGGATCTTTGGTTTTTGATGCCATGTCAACCACCCGATGTTCATAGGGTCCAAACTTGACAAACAACACATATCCCATACATGGTGAACAACAGTTGCGTAATATACTTAAAATTACATTAATATACAAAACGCAATGTACTCTGTTACCAGCACAGACTCAGGGGTACATAAACACACAGTGCAGTCAACAAATATGCACAGAAGGAAACATCATGATAATGTGAAATGATATTATAGATCAGGACGGAGAGGACAATTTCATTACCACCACGGGCAGGGTAAATGTTTGTTTTTAATTTCATTTTGTGTCCCCAGAGAGCTCCGTCACTGCCCGTCGTCGTTGCGTATGCCTATAAAAAGGAAAAAATAAATCATGTTATTAAAAAAAACGACATCTGGCCATGAAATTAGAAGTGTGCATGTGTGTGTGGCATGTGTGTGCCTCTGACTCAAACGTTGTCAGAGGAACCCTACTCCTCCCGAGTGGTTTGCTGCAGTATAATTGACGGGCAGTTGCTGTCTTATAGATGGAAAGACTGAGCTTGGTGGTTGGGCTTCGTCTAAGGTCGGTCTGTGATGATAGGGTCAGGCAGGGATGCTCATTGAAACTCCTGAACTCAGAGCATCGTCTTTTGAAAGTCTACCATCCAATCCAGTTATTTTCGGCTTTCTCATATGCTAGAATCAGATCGTGCCAAGGTTCCCTTCAAGATGTCTGTGTTCCTTGAATCCCACTCATGTTGTGAGAAAATGTATTCTTTAAAATCTGCTTTCTGCTGACTTTCAGCGGTTGAATTCCGTACCTTTCTGCAGTGATACAGATACGTGTGACAGCTAACTTTGACTTCACTGTTGGTTATGGATACAGATACAACATTGGGAGCTCCTAACATCACCAAGTTGTGATACTAGATGTGTTCAGAGATAGGGAAGTATTGAATCAAAACTACTTTTTAAATCCGATTGCTTTCGAATCCCTTTTCCAGATCTTGGCTTATTTTTAGCTTTTAGTGGGAGCAGAATTAATGTTCACAACCTGTTGCTACAGCCTGTAAATGTGATGAGCAGCTCGAGCATGATATGCTGATTAAATACAGTTTGGATAATTAATAGTGAGTGTCTCCAGCTGGTTCTCACACCGTATTTTTGACAGGCTTTTCACTTCACTTTACAGAACTAATAGAGATATAGAGTTCTCCCTTAGTGGTTCTTGTTAAATTACAAAAACAAACCTCATGGTTGTACTGTGGTGTTCCAGAGTCATGTGTCTTTTAACAATATAAATATTTTTAGCCAGTTCAGCAACCAGCTTACAGTTCACTTTTTGTAAGTTAGCCACAGGTAATTACTGCCAGTGATGTTCTTATGGTTGACACAAAAAGGACCCAAATGAACCAAGGCTGGCGGGTAAAGAAACAAAAAGCCAGCTTTAATAAAGAAACTGTAATCCTCCCAAACAAGACTGGCAGACTGCAAAAGCCAAAGAGGCCGGCAGGGACAAATCAGAGAACACATGAAGAACAAAAATATAAAAACAAAACCAATGATGCACTGGGAACACAGGGAGCAAATCAGAATCTTCACCAGTGAATGCAGAAGATGCAGGATTGACGTGGGGAAAGGGAGTGAAATGGACAAACTGACCAAGAGTGAGGGGAAAACACAAGCTTGAATAAACAAGAGTGATGAACAAATTAATCATGGGTGTAAGGAGAAGAGACAAAGACAGGATGTGGAAAGTCACAGCAACACACATAAGGATACAACTACAAAATAAAGCAGGAAACAACTAACACAAAACCCCAAAAACCCAAACAGACATTAATCTGTTCCCAGGTAGAGGTGACATCAAGACCAACTAACCTGCAATTTGAATGTTTCGCTCTTTGCTAATAAAAGAGAGCGTGGAAAGACAAATGTTAGATAAGTGTATTTTAGCAAAGAGATATTTTATCTTTATTTCCTCCCAACTTTGTTGTGGAGCGTGCCTATGTTCCCACATTTCTAAGATTTTGTTTTACCAAAATTTGGCCCTATGTTCAAACATTTCCTTTACCCTAACCCTAACCATTAAATTGAAGGGAATTGTTGGAACACAAGACCTAATTTTGAAAATGTCCTAGAAATGTGGGAACATAGGGTTGCGGGAACATAGGGCCTAATTTTAAGAAAAAAATCTTAGAAATGTGGGAACATAGGGCTGTGGGAACATAGGGCTGACCCCGTCTGGCTGTGATAATGATAAAAACCAAACATGACCTGCGATTGTCTGATGACAAAAAGTGAAACTCATGTCACAGCTGAACCCTTGTTGTGGGCTACATCCTGGTTGTTCCACAGAGCCGCATCAAAATACAATCTGTATATTGCAGTTGCCATTGAAGTTGCCACTATCTTGTATCTATCCATTTGTAGGTAGGAAGCAATTTATTTGTCATCTCCCTGTGGCGTGCGATATGGTGGGGTTGTGCGATGTGTTCTGATGGGCTGTCTGAGTGAGACAGTGTATCTGTGATCAGATGAATGTCACAACCATGTGCGGCTGTCAGAACGCGTTTATCTCCTTCAGCGCAATGATAGGACAGATCAAGGAGGGACTTCGACAGGACACTTTAGTCAAGCAGCGCCATGGAAGTGAAATGTAAATACATTTGCTTTGGTGCAGCGGATTTGTGTGTTGTTTCTTTTTCGTAAGTTCCGCTTGTAGCAGCTGCAGCAGATGGAACAAAATTAACTGATTTTATCTCTGAATGTAGCAGGAGCTACAGGAGCAAAATGAGAATTTATTTTCTTCTTTTAGACATCTATTGGGAGCGCAAATGGAAAACGTAGTTAGAAAGGCAACTCTTGCTCTCTTTGATTCTCGCCCTTTATTCTCTTTTCGCTCTGTCTTTCGCTCTTTTTTGTCAAGCTCTCGCATGCATACACCCTCTCACACCCCCACACACAGTCAAATCAGTGGACTTTCGGGGTGATTGGGATTGGTGGTGGTGTGGATCCGGCCAAGTGAGATAGAATTTAAATTGGATGTTAAATAAGCATTACTCTGCTTGATTGTCTGGCCAGCCCAGGAAAGTGGGCAAGCAGTGAGGTGGAGTGGGCGCCTCTCTCTCAGGGAGATATGTGAAATTGGGGTGAGATTGAATTAAAGCGTGAACAATTAGAGATGTGCTGGTGGTGTCGCTTACCTTGAATCGTTTCATCCACGTTATGAAAGGCCGTTATGGCCATTAATCATACCGGCTCTCTCACATAGGCACCAATATACTCAATATACAGTAATATGCATGTGAGTCGGTAAAGGTATGTTAATGAGAGTGAATTATGGTCTGTTTAAGTGAGACCGAGAGACCAGAGTGAGTAGTGTGTAAGGGAGAATACTAATGTGTGAATTCAGACAATGTATGTGAGATGGAATGAGTGTACTGATGGTAATCTGCATGTGAAAGTGAGTATAATTATGTGCATGTCTTCAACTTAAAAAGGTATTTTTTAGTTTCGTTTCCCCTTTTCAATGAAACTCTCACTCTCAAACTCTCTTTTTAATAACACACTAGCCACTTGATGTCAGAGTGAACGCTGCTGGTATTTAGGTGTATAAATCCATGGTTCATCAGGATACAAGATTATATCTATTCTTTGGACAATGATAAGATATTTGCTGATATCACAATGTCTGCCACACAATTCTAACACAATTTCGATTCATATCTATTGAGGTGACATATGACCATGTAACACAATCAGATACTATTATATTATTATAATTTTTTTTATATTAACTCACAAAAGGCAACTAAAATATGATTTGACAATTTTATTACTGAACTTTTCAGTGGAATTATTATTTTATCAATGGTTCCAGACATTTAAATGGAGAACAATCGATTATTTCTAATGAAAGGAAAGCACTGTTTTAAAAGCAGTTGCACATGGGTGGAGTTGGTGACACAGACGTGCTATGGGCATTTTAGAATAAAGGTGTATCTTAACGATTGTGACCAATTTTAGTCAGTGTTTTCACTTTGCATCAGTGCTATTGGATCGTTGATCACTGAGTCGATATATTGATCTGGACTGATATATTGTTTCACACCTACTGGTATTACGAGACAGGACAGGGCTAGCTGGTTAGGTTAAGCAAACATCTCTACAACACAAACATTGACGGCAACACTGTTGTTTCTTCTCTGTTGATGTAAGTTTATTGTTCATAGATTTAAACTAAAATTCTCACCATATGTTTTAAATTGCCCCCTTAAACTGTGCATACACTAACTTTGTGCTGAGCGTCACACATGCTCTCTCTCTTTCTCTCTCAATAACACACTCGCTAATGTTATGCACCTGCTTTATGAGTTATTCCCAAAAGGAACTTGCTATATGTATAACGCGATTTGTTAAAAAAAAAAAAAAAAAGATCATAAAATACAGTAGAAAATCATTTCACGCTGCTTAGGTTCAGCAGGAATTCAACTGAGGTCCAGTGGGTTGCCAGCATTGCAATGCACTGGCAAAAACACAAAGTGTATGTAAGAGAGTTTGATGATGAGAACAAGTGAGTGTTAACAGGATACAGTAATTTGCATGAGACCTGTTATGATTTATGGCCTTAATGGCCTCTCGTACTTTGAAGCAGAGCTGCCTCTCCATGCTGTGTGCAGGTTATGACCCGCCTTAACATTCATTGAGAGAAATAACGATGACCTCTCGTATCTTCTTTTGCTCTCTGATCTTTTGTTATTTTTCTTTCTGTCTGTTTCCCACACACCACACTGCTTACGTTAAAAAGGTAACTGAAGCTTAGAAATACGAAGACAACATAAGATGTAATGTTATCTCACTGTCCCTCAGTGTTACTGTGGAGATGTGGACTGCAAATTGCTATCCTCAAAAGCCGATCATCATTCTTAATCTTGACACAGAACTGAACATAAGATAAAGAAATGAATATCTGTGCACTTTATTTGATTTTTTATTGTATTACTGGAGTATCTTGTAACATCTTATACATTTAAGTGGTTTATCAAAAAAATCTCCTCGCTCAGGGTCTTAATGCAGGTCTCTTTTTCAGGATCAGCCATCACAGCCGTTCCCACAGCGCAACATCACGTACTTACAGGCAAACACTTTCTCATCTACTCGACTACCTTTGTGACAGCCTACGATGTGAGGATGACAGCTTTGCCTTCGCAAGATGTTTATTAGATGTTTGTAGGCATCCAACTTCACATCAATCATTCTCTTTTTATTTTTGTCAAAGTAAGCCTGCAGCGTTGCTCTGATGACATGTTGGCAGCTTGTTAATTAATCACTTAATTAATTAATTTTTATTTAACCAGGAAGTCCGTTGAGATTTAAATCGTTTTTTAGATGGAGACCTGCCCAAGACAGCACACCATCTCACAATAGAGTAAGCCAAAACAGGAGCAATATTTTCTTTTGAGTTTTCAAATAAAAAAATTTAATACGACTATTGAAAGACATGTTTTGTTCGCTAATGTATAACAACAGGACATGAATTTGTATTGTGTGAAATTCTTCTTTTTAACGTGGTAACGTTCCGCGTATCCACAAAAAAAACCAACTTCATCACGTATAATGTGTTTTAAAAGCAAGCTTGGTGAGATATCTGGTGTCTGTTACACAACTGGCTCATATCAGTATAATATTTCATCATAGAGTTGGCGATTAAGTGAAGTGAGGTTATGATGTGTGTGAATATCTAATTTCTATCATCCTCTAGCTTAATGGAGATTCCCCACGTCACTGTACATATTTTTCTAGCTTTGAGGGATCGGTTCTGGGAATACAACTCAGCTTAGTGTGATACCCCAGAATCAATGGCGTCCAAACAGTCCAGCTGGACGGGGCCCACCTGGACCAGACTGTCGCCCGGCACCTCCATCCAGCACCTCATTGTTGGGTTTCATCCCCATGGAAACCTTCCTGCGGCCAGGGTTGGTGTAGAAAGCTGGTGTTTGTGAGGAAGTTAGGTGCCTGGAGGCTTGTTTTCTGTTGTTGTTTTCTTAAGTCTGCTGGCCTCTGAAAAGGCTTGTTTGTGGCTGATTTACATGTCAAGGCCCCTCTCAGACTCGTGTTCTCCAGCACCCAGTGGAACAAGCCTCCAAGACAGCTCAATCTGAAGAAGCCCTCCTGTGCCAGGCCTCACATTTTTGGGGAGCATTTTCGGTTCGCCTGTCAATCAGTTCTTATCGACACGCTGCATATCCCACCATATAATGTGTTCCTTCATTTCTGATTTTTTTTCCCCTTACAAATTGCTGCAGGGACTTTCTTTAATGCAAGAAAATTCTCTTTTATTTGCCATCTCTCTTTCAGCTTTTTCAACCTCTAAGTTCTATGTGCGTGTATGTCTTAATGCTGATGCATTCTTTTTGTGGTCTTTTGTGCGAGACACTGAATGCCTCCGTCTGAAAGACAGCCTGATTTTGCAATTTCCCTGTGGGCTCTGATACCTGCTTTTAGGAGCTCCCTTAAAGAAAAAAAAAATACAGAAGAGATTCTAATGAATAGTGCTGCACCTGTTCCATCTGCTATCATGTCTTATAACGCAAGATTTTCCACATTTCTCGCCATCTGTTGTTTTCTCTTCCTTTTTAAAAACCTCACAGCCTCTCCAAAAGTTTCCCATCTTCTCTGTTCTTCTTCCACTGTGACCTTAACTCTTATATTTTGCCCCCTATGCTTATATGTCTCTACATTTTGACTTGGTCCCGCCTGGTCCCCCAACAAACTTCACCCCTCAATGCCTCCATCTCTTCTCTTTTTTTTCTGTTCAGGGCTAGCATTGTGCAGAAGAGGATAATATATTTCCAGGATGAAGGCTCACTCACCAAGCGAATGTGTGAGAAAGGTAGGCTTCTTTTATTGACATGGAATAAAAAATGTACTATGAAATTCTTATCCCTTCAATCTCCCTGCTGGTACTCTATTTCGCTCCCTACTGATAGTCTCTTTTTTTTCTTCCTCTTCTTCTTTTACTCTATTTTCTTTTTTCTTTCATTCTTGATTGTGATGCGGGGACTTTCCCCTCTGCTGTTATGCTGTGGCATGTGAATGATTGTAAATGAGTGTAACCCCTGGCTGTGCATGACATTGGATGCCACACTGAGCAACAGATCAAAAGCCCTGTGCTGCACATCCTCCCTGTTTTCTTCTCATGCCTTTCTTCTTCCGTTGGCTCCCCACTTTCTTAAACCAACCATCTCCTATATGATGGGAACCACTCTCATCTACTCCTTATACTAATGAGCCATCACTGTATGACTGTCTCTTGGTCGTCTGTATTTCTGACTTTGGCTCTTTTTCTTTTTCCCTCCTCTCCCCTCCCCTCATTTCATTGCAGAATCTCTGTATGGAGACACTACAGAAAAACCTCTGCTTGACTGCTGTGCCTGTGGAACAGCAAAGTACAGAGTCACCTTCTATGGGAACTGGTCAGAGAAGATTCATCCCAAAGACTACCCACGTAAGCACAGACTCCTCTTTGTCATAGAACCTCCGCTCCATTACATTTAAAGAATGAGCCATCAGATGTCCCATACAAAAACTAAAACCACAAGTGAATTACTCCGTATTGGCTGCGTAGCCCAAGCCAATTGTAGATTATTCCATGGACTACCATGCTACAGACCATAAACCAGCTGTGACAACTTTTATAAGGTTGTGATATCACAACAAAACAGTGAATGATAATGTGGAATACCAGCGGTCAGTGCCTGCTCAGGCCTGTGAGAACTGACGAATCAGAGAAGACAAGTCTTTTGGGAGAGGGCCCTTAAAGAAACAGGCACTGAATAATCAGACAGAGGGTGGATAAAGGTGCTGAAGCATTAAAAAAAAGAAGAAAAAAAAAGCCAATCACATTGTAATTTAATTGTTGTGATGTTTTTACCCTGTCAATCTCTGTATGTGTCTAAAGGACTAACACGTAGCTGATTTGGGTCTTTTAATTGGTTGTGTTGACAAAAACAAAAATATCTACCATCAGCAGCCTTATTCTTGACTCTTAATTGTAGCTTCGTAGCCCAAAAAAAACTCCTGGTAAGTTCCCAACTCATGGACAGTATTGACCTGGTACCTGGCTCTCAAAAGTGATGTGCGTGGTGAGCTACAGTATGGGTTGGGTCTGATGTGTGTATAACCTTGAGCCACGCTGTCAGGATGTGAATGGACTTAAGGATTACACCGGCTCTCTTGTCTAAAGCAGGCTCTCGCCGGTCAGATCAATACGCTGATTAGAGTGGAATAAGATAAACCCTGAGATCGAAGGGAGCCCTAATTTACTGTCTCACGGAGGGAGTAGTTGGTATGTGACTCACTCTCACACGCAAGACACGCAAACACACACCTCGCAGATAGTTCAACTTAAAAGAGGATGGTGTAAGCTCTGTGTTTCTGTTTCATCCCAACTCTTAGGATGCTACAATTGGATTTGTCCTTGCACAAAGTCATATCCAAGGTAACCAGTTATTATAATGCTGCACAGATTGCACTAGACAATAATACTGATCGACTACGATACAGTAAGCACGTGATGATCAGACCTTATTGGAGTTCTGATGATACATTCCAATCAAGAATCAACAAAAACATTTTTTTTGCAAGTGCAAGTGGTAGCCTTGAGGCATTTCTTGCTCCTCGAAGAATGTCACATGTCACCCTTTGTGTTCCTAACACAACCTTCAAGTGTTGCTGGACCATTGTGGTCACACACATTCTGAGACCAAAAACTCATTGTTAAACAGGCCAAGAGGCTTTTTTTTTTTCCTGCCGACATGATAACCTTGACAGTTCTATTTTCTTTCTCCCATTGTCCCCATTGTAAGTCATGCAGCGCTGCATGCCTATTCAACCCGAGCAATGCCAGCTCGCTTGGACACAGCGAGTGTGTGGAGACGGTTCACAGCCTGGTTGTCAACACTGGTTTTTCTATGGGATGAGTAGGAGGAAAAGAGAGAGAAAACGAAAGAGGGAGAGAGCTTAAGATTCCTTCATAGACCAAATAAAGAAGTCAGAGTGAGTTTCTTTTTACTCAAAGAAAGCGATGAGAAGCAATATATTGAGGTCCAGACTGAAAACATGCACACCAGAAATCAGCTGCTTTCGATCTTCTTAACTCAGCCAACACCTTCTTACCCTTGACAAAATCAAAAATACTTTCATATGATTTCATATGTGGCATATGCTGGGCTCACATGCACAAGGAACTATAAACAAACGCATTGATTGATTGACAACATTTTTAAGTAGACAGATTCTAAACTTGTAGAAAGTTGGAGAATATAAGTATCTCTTTTTCTTTGTCATGATTGTGAATCAATAATTTAACGATGTTCAGCCGGTCAAAAAAATATTGTTTCGTTTATCTTTGTGTAGGGACTCTGATGGTTGGTTCCAGACTCTAACACAGTTTACAGCCAATAGTATAACACCACTGGAATCATGTGGTATCCTTGTTTCGTCAGCATCAAGAGTCTTTGTAGCTGCCAGTTTGTAGAAAAAAATTAAAAAACTGAAAAATTGTTGATTTCTATAGTAGGTGGTCAGCTCAGTATTGCCCTACCTAGCATTAGCAATGTTCGCCACAACAAACTGCCGACCACTTGAGGGGGCAGTAGATTAGAATAACAGCAGTGTTGTAACGTGAATGCAAAGGAAGGCGGGAGATGTATCACAACATTTAGTGCCTGACTGTAATCAATAACACCTTTAAACACTTGTGCTTTATTAGTGCAGGAAGGACATCACATCTAGAAGATTCTCTGTGTATTTGTTGACCTCTGGCAATACACAGAGCAATGGTAGTTGAGTGACTCCAGGGATGTAAACTGTAATCCTCGATTTGGGGAAAACATTATAAAGTCAAATGTCTGATGCTGAAAGGCACAGATACCTATCTCTGCCTTGATGACCTTTTTTTCCCCAGGCATATTGTGACTATTGCTACTCCTGTGTGTCTCTTTAAGTCTACATGTATTGCTCTGAGGTCCGCCATGCACCATTGATCTGAGAGTCCCATTAACCTGAAGAGAGAGGTCATAGCGGGCAGTTATAGAATCATGAAGCTCCATATTCTTTAGACAGCCCTGCAAAATTGTGGCGGGTCATAAATAGACACTGTGCAGCTATCAGCACGTCACTGCTAAACTTATCCACAGATTGAAGATGGAAACCGGCTACAACTCTGACCATATGGACTAATCCCTATGAAAACTGCATTAAGGAGTCTTGCTCCAAACCTTTGAAGTAAGCTAATACTGCCTCAACCTTAGGCGAAAGGAACCTGTGATGGATGCACACCGGCTCACTGGTGCCATAATGTTCAAGTTATTTAGTTACTGGCAATGACGTTCTACCTGCCGGGCATAGACATTTATGAAAGCTTGGGCCAGAAAATGGCCTTAAAATTTCATGAAGGACCATCAGCAAGAATATTAAACAACCAATATGTTTGAAATGATATTGACGGAAAAAAAAACAGTTGTGAGGAAGGTATCCTCTGTAATCCTGGCCTTTTCATAAGTTGACTTTTTTACCTGCAATGACTGACAAAACTGACAGATTACATTTTTATCGTTGTCTTTGACCCACAGAAAGCTTTTTTTCAGACTAGGAACATCCAAAACATTTAAAAGAACCTTCACCTTTGTAGACCTCATCTCCTGTAAACATCAAGGTATTTTAAAAATGAAAAGACCTCATGTATTTAGTTATTTCCCAGGTAAAAACACGGATTTTGGAGGATCTAAATGTTTGCGTTTAACAAGATTTGACGTCATCATGTATGGTAGATGGATAAAACTCTGCTGTGAATTTCTGAAGCTTACGCAAGCCAGCGCACTCACCCTGCTATTTAATTATAACGAGGGTGATAGAAAAAGAAAAAAGAGCTTCTACTATCAATCATGCAGCTCATGTACAGAAAGCCTGATACCCTAATAACTGATATTCTCTAACAGCCTGAGCACAAACAACCACCACTAACCTTCAGTGAGTTGACCATTTTTCAGGTTGGAGCTCTCAAGGTGCTTCCCCATAAAACTGCAAGGCAGATAAATGTAATGCACCTGGAGCACAAAAGCATTTAACACACCCATTAAAGGGGCACCTTTCACTGCTAAAAACACATTCAGATCAAGCCCTAGGAGATGATACTGACTTTGCTAGACCGAGTTCCTCGGGCAGGTCATTCCCGATCCTGCTCATCATTAGTCTTTAACCGGGACACTGGAAGAGTTAGAAATCTCGGTGCA
The DNA here is from genome assembly GCA_903131615.1 of Diplodus sargus. Taxonomy (NCBI): domain Eukaryota; kingdom Metazoa; phylum Chordata; class Actinopteri; order Spariformes; family Sparidae; genus Diplodus; species Diplodus sargus. The sequence continues at coordinate 1,124,057 of CAEMYA010002058.1, forward strand.
GCTTGTAGTGTAAGAAAAGTTTTGAAAGTTTATTAGAGGCCAGGTCATATAAACTTTAACCAGCCCAGTTTCCAGGAAATGTTGGTTATGAGCTTAGCTGACCTGACTGTCGTGAGGTGGAAGTGATGCTGGTGGAGTCAAAGTGGAGATGGCAACCAAGCCAGTGACCACAGTTTGGGGCCGTTCTTGAAAATGTGGTAAGCGTGAAACCACTGGGTATTTTTCATGGGACCTTAGAACAATTTCTAGCTGTGAGACTCTGCTCTTATTTTAGTGTTTTATTGTTATTGTTTTAACATTGTTATTGTTTTTTGGTTTTTTTTTTCAATGTTTTATGTTTTATGTTCTATTTCTTATTTATGTACAGCAATTTGTCCCAGTTGAGTTGATTTGTGTTTGTGGTGACATCAGGAAAACTGACAAAAAGAGGGAAAAAGAAAGACTTAACTACACAAGGCCCACTGAACAAATGGAACACAGATGCATACAGAATAATGGTCGGAGCCTAACGATATAAACTGCAGCTGGGCTGCAGCCATCAACTCTAAGTTTGTAAAAGTATAAAGTCAGAAAGTAAATGTCTTATTTGAAAGTTAGCCACGTTAGCATTGTCCTCTGAAGAACTGTTCAAGTTGCTGTTTACTATAACAGAAATACTGCAAACTCAGAGAATAGATTATCAGAGTGATTAATCTTTGTTCAGAGTCACGCTGGGAACCAGCAGAAGGCACACAAGGTGACTTGCAGAACTGCAGAGTCAGGGCTTTATTCAGGGCATCAAGATCAGAGGCAGACCTATGAACTATTTGAATGAACCGCACGTTGACTAAATACTGTAGGTGGCATAATGTGTTCTGTCAAATGGTAAAGTTGTTCAAGACACATGAGACAATGATAGTCTTTCAGCTGAAATGAGTAGCTGTAGCCTTTCTTCACAAATCTCAAAAAAGACTTAAGCATGCATGTTATGTTGATTGGGACTGTAAAATACAGAGGAATAATATGACAGTAGGGGGATTTCAAACAAGTTTGGAACAAATAGTTTATGTGATACACAAGCCAGGCTACTGTTGTCCACAGTGACATAGTAGGGACGAGCTAATACAGGATACATTTTGAGAAAGAAAATGTTTTGACCCAAAACAAAAGACTTTAAGAAAATAACATTAATGAGTATTTGTCACAGTTCGTCAAAAAAAGGACCCAAACGCGGGCACAGAGGTAGGCAGGTTTTACAACAACAAGTGAGCTTAAATGATGATCTGATACCCCAAAACAAACAATAAAGGGCAAGAAAAAATGAAAGGGAAATGCCAAACTGAAGACAAACACGAGAGCGAGAATGAATACGACACATGATGACCGGAAAACAGCCACAGGAACACAAGACGCAAGAGACACGACGAACCAATTATCAACTTTGTGTGTACAGGAAAAAGGTGGGAAAAAAGACAAAGACAGGAAGTGGAAAATAAAACATGACACATGAGGATAAACTTTCAACATAAAACCGGAAATCAACTGACCTGAAGCTCAGGACCATGAGCAATGGTTGCGCACATTAAAACTCATGTTGACTAAAATTGATATAATCATGTTCAGCATGAATATATTGTTCTTAATTCTTAATTGTTAAATCAACCACATTTTCATGTCAATGTGTATTTGACACATCAATGCACCTGGACCTGTTAAATCTTTTGAACTTAACATTTGCTTTTGTTCATCTCTTGAAAGCATATATGGCAATAAAGAAAAAACACATTTCTTGACTTGTATTTAGAACCACACAACTTTGCCTAGAGCCTTGTTTCTGTGCTCAACCGATGGATCACCATGGGTGTCTTTAGATCTGTTCCACTGAGATGCAGAGATACATTGGGGAAACAGGTTGGGATGTCCCACTAAAGAGATGTTTCACTGTCTTTTTTTCTGGCAGGTCGGGCCAATCACTGGTCAGCAATTATTGGTGCCTCCCATTCTAAGAGCTACGTGCTGTGGGAATACGGTGGCTTGGCTAGTGATGGAGTTAAACAGGTAGCAGAGCTGGGCTCCCCGGTCAAAATGGAGGAGGAGATCAGACAGAAGGTAAGATTCTCCAGCACCACCAGAAAATGATTGACATGCTTCCACATGTTGAAAAAAACAAATTAATCTATCGAACAAATTCTTTTCTCTCTGAAAGAATTTTGATTACAACCTAAACCTGTAGATATGAGTTGCATAACACTGCTGGGGTCTCAGCGGATGTTCCAGGAGGTGCACACCTGAGTTCAGCATGAGATAACAGAATTCGGCATTGCTTTGACGTTGTTGTCCAGATTGATTAGCGCTTTCATGCATCTACAATATTCTTAGCCTGCCTCCACATCTACTGTGACCAATACTGTTTGAAGTCAAAAAGTAAAGATTAGAACGAGATATTAGTGTTACATTCTAGTGTGTCAGTTCACCTTTATCTGACTTTGATACAACCCTTGTGGTGTTCAGGAGGTGCCTATGAGCCAGCATCTACATGTTGTTATTTTTTTTTTTTTATTAGTAGTTGACTCCATCTATGGTGAGTTGTGTCTCTCCTGCGGCTCCTTCCTTTTGGGAAATTTTCTCGAGTTTCACTATCAAACTTCCTGTCACTGCGTTCACTAACTTACATATTAATTTGTAACCTTTATGTATTTTTTCTGTTCCATTCCTCATGTACTCTCTCCCTCCTTGGCCTCTCTTCTTCTTTATTATATCCACAAATAGCATGGTGTATCTTTCCTCTTCCTTTCCTCTCCACGGCTGTCTCTCCCACTCTGAGAATAACCCGTGCTGGCAGAGCAGATGGTCCTGCAGAGTGCTTATTGTTGGCTAATATTGAAGACCTGGAGTCACAGCAGATAATGAGACCATAGTGTGAGCAATGGGGTCTCTGTGTCATTGCCGCCTTCCCACTGCTATTACAGCACACACTTTTTT